>BGPR01022627.1:0-16734 GCA_013235015.1 Araneus ventricosus | reverse complement strand
ATTGCTGTATAATAAAGATTTTCACGTTGCAATTTTTTTTATTGTTTTGAATAACGTACTTGTACTGCTTTTCATATGTCATTATTATCGCGGAAAGTCAATGTGCATCTTTTTTGTTTTGATTTTGTTTCAAACTTTTCCGTGTCATTGTGGACGATTTTTTTTTTTTTTCATGTTTCTTTAGTCCTGATTCATCGGCAACGCCGTGCGCGTTCTGCTAGTATATAAAATCAAGTCATTTATGACGTCATATCCGATATACAAAAAATGACCAGCAAGCAGTTAACATCTCAGAACCTTCTATGGGCGTAGCCGAATCATCACAACAATGTGCATCTTATAACAGAAGGTCACTAATTAGTTGCTACAGAATGCTGCACTGGTGGCGGGATTAATACATTTACAAAAATGAAAATCGAAATAAAAAGGGTAAATGTGGAGTTTACGGCATATCAAGCCGTTTCTCGCCAATTTTTTTGGCGCAATTTCATTTGCTGTCGCCCAAATACTGGTTTGCATGCAATGATTTTTTATTGCCTTCGCGGCGCGTCACCTGAAAAGGAGATTGAGTTAATGCTATGCCTGCGGCATTTTACGTGTATCGGGCAAATTTTAAACTTCAAAAAAACATCAGCGGTTCTGCTTTCAGCATATTAGCAGAGAAAACTATATCGGCTTTATTGAATGCCAGGGTCTAATAGCTTCGCTTTTCATTGAATGTTAGAATCTAGTAGCCTTTGCTTTTTTTTCATTGAATGTTAGAATCTAGTAGCTTCGCTTTTTCATTGAATGTTAGGGAATCTAGTAGTCAGTTTTTCATTGAATGTTAGAATCTAGTAGCTTCGCTTCTTTTCATTGAATGTTAGAATCTGGTAGCTTGGGCTTTTCAATAAATGTTAGAATCTAGGCTTTCAAAAAAATCTGAAAACTAGATTTCGCACGTGAATGACATTTCAAGTGTACCGTGCAAATTTTTAACTTAAAAAATATCAGCGGCTTCTGCTTTCAGCATAGCGAAATAATGAGATCGGTTTGATTTACAAATAATAAACAAAAATTGTTAACAATTGATGTTTGAAAACATTATTTATTGTTGTAAATAAAATTACAATAATAACAGATTGCTTCCAATACGCATGCGCAGTGAGAATGCGATTTTTTAAAAGAAATGAATATCAGATTCGAACAGACGTCCCTTTCGGCAGTTAGGTCCAAATTTTATACGGACCTACCGATGTCGATACGATATAAACTGTGTGCCCAAATTTATCCATTCTAGCTTATTCGCTTTTGGTTATAGTGTCTAGAAGTGGGAAACAGAGAACCAGACTTCCTGGGTATCGCATGTTTTGTCCAAAATTTGATAGAAACCCTACAACATGTGTGTCAAGACCACATACCAAATTTCATCCCCATAGCTCTAATAGTTTCGTGTATCGTGTTCACAGACAGACACACACAGACAGACATAATTCCAAAATTGTGTCTTTTTTCGGACTCGCAGGTCTAAAACGTGGAGATCGTCAAAATCTCGAGTTCGAATTTTTTGACGATTACAATTTTCTCTTACTTTCTTGTGCCAGAAAGTAAAACCGATGGAAAACGCAGTGAGAGGTTTAATGTTGTCTAAACAACCTGCTTGAGAGTCAAATGGCCGTTTTCCTATCCGTGTTTCAATGTACAACCAAGTGTTGATACGTTCAGTGTTAGAAAACAAGCTGCTATTCTGGTACTGTTAACGGAGTTCCGCAGCACTGACGTCACCAAAGGGGGTCAGGCTGATCTATGATGAGGCATTTCGGAGTTGTTAGATCACGCTCTATGATCCCTCACTCTTCCCATTTGAAGGTACGCCTGATGCCAAGGCTCCAATTGTATAAGTCATCTTTTTAAACTCTTTATTGGTTACAATGGAATTCGAATTTTAATAATGTACCTGTGATTTAGACACTCTCCCAATTGAACAAGATGTTGGTTAGTGAACATGGCGGCCTGGTCGTAGCAACACGTAGTGTGAAGTTGCTACTTGTCGGTATACTAGATAAACTTCCATCTCTACGAGTTAGAGGTACGCTATAAATACTGGAATTCGATGCCTGATAAAAGTACTCGACGCTTTTAGTGTGTGGAGTGCAATTATGCTTACCACAAACACATTTACGAAATTTTCAGTGTCTGTCCTTCGTGCTGAGTTATTACGAACCTTCTTCTCGGACATTTCTTGCCTGGTGGAATTTTAGAAGGAAGAAAATCTACTGCATGTGAATTTCGCGAAGAATTCGCGAAACCTGTGCGCCTCCCTTCTTGACCTTAGAAGAAAGTCGCTGAATGTTTTGGTGGCGGTGCCAATGAATCTCTTGCCTCTGAAGCGACAGCAAGTTCACCCACAAAGAAGTCCTCCAATCCAAATTGCCCAAAGTTGGCGAGGGAGTCTCCTGTGCCAGCGTTGGTCGCAACCGAGTCACCACGAGCCCAGTATTGCTTGGGCATCGATCTTTAAGTTCTTCCTCTGGCGACTGGCTGGCCAGATACCCCACAACAACCCACCATTCCCGACCAAAAGACGGGTGATTTCAGCAGGATTGATTTCTCTCAGTCCCTTAGCAAATACTCCAAAGACGGAACCTATCTCCAAGAGACGGCTGGAATTCCCAGAGCAGGTCAACTACTCCACTGAGGCCTCGGACAACCGCACCTGCAGCAAACAGTCCCAACGTTCAGTACACAGAGTGCAACGTGGAGAACCTGTTGAATCAGAACTTCAGTTCTTCCATATGTAAAATAACTTTAAGTTTTAAAGATATGTACAAACTGCAATTTTTAGTGAATCCACTTTTAAAAAAATGTTCAGTGTATATGCAATATACTACAGTGTATGTACTCTTTTAAAGCAAATAAAATTGTATTTTAATTGGTTGTTATCATAAAACACTAACATCCGACAAAAGTCATTGAAGAATTGCAAATTGTGAATGTATGCCTTGGTTTTAAATAATTAATTTGAATATATGTTTTGTCATTAATGAGTAATAAAGATTCTACTGGTTAATTAGTATTTCTATCTTTTTTGCATTTTATGAGGTCCCCCAAATTTTAAAACTGCCTGCAGTACATTTCCAACTGTTTTAGTATGCTGCAGAACACTGGATATAATTCTGCTCCTTGGTTTCAGACTATAAGATTGTATTCTGCGAGGCTTGGTTGGCTGGGACACAAGATCTATACAGTGTAAGTTGGGAAGTTTTGGCCACACAAAATAATTAAAGCAAATTCAAGAATAAAAGGTTTATTGTACAGAAGACAAACTATAAAACAAGACAAGTGATTGTCCTAGACGAATCAGACCTCTATTTCAGTTGTTTTCCTAATTCCGCTTTCGTAATGGTAACCCTGGATGCCAGTTCTTTGCTATCATGGCAAGGATGCGAGAGCTGATGCTCCTTTCACACCTGAAATAGAAGATCAGAAATCATAGTGGCTTCTTTTCTAGGTGAAATTTATCCAAAACAGAAAATACAGTGAAACTTGCAATAAATCCATCAGCAAAGCAGAGGTCACTTTTATTCTAGAATATACTTTTCCAGTCAATCAATTAATTAGTTAGCTTTTCCTGCATTAACATTTGACATGTGCGTCAAATTATCATACTTTAAAATTTATTAACTAATATTAGGTTATCACGAATGATTTAATCAATAAAAATAATTGGAATTCTCAAACATCTCAAGTATCCTACAGACTCTTAGCCGAATCAAAATGAGTTGGAGTTAGTTTATTAACTAACGCCATTTTTTTAAGCAACACGAGGACTATTTTGGGACAGACCTCGTAATTCTGGACCTCGTGATGACGAGGACGACCCGAGCTGGCACTCCCTCTACAAACTTACACAACAGGAGGACACTTGGCCCCTACATATGATTTAACATGCAACAGGCCAATACATGCCAGATCTTTAGTGGAATCTGGAACCCTCCGCCCCAAAGCCGAGAAAGGGCCACTCGGCCTTGAATCAAAATGAGAAAACATTCAAAACAGATGGCATCCTATAAGATAGCAGAGAAAACTAAAGAGTTAAGTGGATTTAAATTGCCAGAAAATCACTGTCTCATTTTTCAACTAAAGAAAACTATTTATTTTATCTAAAATGGAAGTAGTCTTTATATAGGAAGAAAGGCATGTTTTGTATTTTCCGCCATTACCAACATTACTTTCACGTATTCCCTGGGGTACGTGTACCATAGGTTGAGAACCTCTGTTCTATGTGATTAAAATAAAATAAGCAAGTAAAGTATAAATAAATTCTAGAATACCCTTATGTTTTGTGTTTTCCGCCATTACCAACATTACTTTTACGTACCCCCTAGGGGTACGTGTACCATAGGTTGAGAACCTCTGTTCTATGTGATTAAAATAAAATAAGCAAGTAAAGTATAAATAAATTCTAGAATATCATTATGTTTTTTTTTTCGCCATTAGCAACAGTACTTTCGCGTACCCCCAGTGGTACGCTTACCATAGGTTGAGAATCTCTGTTCTATCTGATTAAAATAAAATAAGCCAATGAAGCATTAATAAATGATAGAAAGGAATTTAATTTAATGTTTTTTAAAATTTTCATATGTATTTCAAATCGAGCTGCATTTCTAAATTATTCGCAATTGCTACTACTAGATAATCTGGTAGATGCTGACACTACCAATGACTGAGAAATTCATATATATTCCCCACTTTTAGTCAAGACTCGTGAAATCTTTGGTGTAATTTTTTTTTCTTCTTTTCGATATATTCTGTTGAAGAAATAAGTCTACCTAGAGTGTGGCAGTTTCGACTTCCACAAAGGGGTGTCACAGGATCATAATTTTCAATTCAATTTCATAGGCTGTGAAATTTTTGCTGAACGCTTACCACAGCTTATCAGATGGATTGAGAAATACCTTTTCAAAATAATAACAGATATATAATTTTGTATGGATTCAAGATCCATTTAATGTCACTGCAGCAGAAGATTATCTGATTGAATTGACTTGTGACCAGTCATTAAAATAAAATTTATCAACACAGAATTAACTGAGTTTGGGTTGTCAGTAAAAGATGAATATCCACTCCTAAGTACTGAAGCTCGGAGAATTTTAATTCATTTGCTATACTTATTTGTGCGAAGCCGGGTTTTCGCTTAAGCTAATCCCAGTTTAATTCGGCGATTTGAGAAACTGTGTAGTGATCAATAGGTTCATCTTATCCCAATGTTTATTATATTTATTAACATTTTTTTAAAAAAATTATATAACATAAGATGCTTTTTATTTATTTTTACCTAAACTATGCAAAGACTGTTGACTATTTTGCAAAAAGTACTTGAGAGTTTTTCAAGGGACACCTTGGATTCATTAAGGGTGCCAAGAATCGAAAACATACCAAAGTTCCATACATGAGGGGGTTGGGAACCACTGATGTATGGAATCTTTCTCTGTTATCTGTTCACTAGCGGTACGTGCACGACGTTGGCTGTGGTATAATGACTTCAACAAAATAAAGCCCAAAGTTTTGAAAACGAAATTAAAACACACACACATATATATTATTGATTTCGCCCTCGATTTTTAATTAAAGTATGTGCAGGAACTTTTTTTTAAATAAAGATATCAGCATATATGCACGACTATCAAACAAATAAATCAAATGATTCTTGGATCAGTAAGATGAAGTAATTAAGATTAGCTGATGCATAAATAAAATGATCGAGAGTGTGACGTGACTTTCGCTTGATACCGCCAGCCAATCAGATAGTTGAAATGCATTCTGGGAACTGAGAGTAACCTTGGATTGGATGAAAACTTGTTGATTCGGATATGCGACAGAAAATGTTTTGAACCAGACATGCATATGGCGGGCGTTATAGAAGCGGGATATTCCACTGCGTTTTGGGGGTGAAGGAAAGGGCTTTATTTTATTTGGCCGCAGATGGAACCGACGGAAGTCTCATTTCACTTTGTACTACGGTCGAAAAGGAATTCCTCGCCTAACGAAGTGTGCTTTGTTCGCCAAATGTTGCGATTGATTTTATACCCGGTTACCAACTTTCTTCGACTCGTCTACTTGCTGCAACCCTGTCCAGGGTTTTTCTCCTGGCGGTGCGACCGGCATATTTACGGATCCTGCTATGGTTTGGATTGAGGTCGCTTTTCATTGGCTCTCAGCGTCACGTGACTTCGCTTGCTTCTGAATGATGTCATAGGAGCGCGCTTAGTTTGGATTTCGATTTTTGTCTTAGTTATTGTATCGTGGAGAAACCAAAATTATCTTTATCTCGAATTCATCATTCCCTTTAGAAATATCCAAATAATCGTAATTAAAAGATAATTTTGTTTTTTCCACGATACAATAGCTAAGACGAAAATCGAAATCCAAACCAAGCGCGCTCCTATGACATCATTCAGAAGCAAGCGAAGTCACGTGACGCTGAGAGCCAATGAAAAGCGACCTCAATCCAAACCATAGTAGGATCCGTAAATATGCGTAGGACAGTAGACAGTACATACTCTGGATAATACATAAAAGAAAAGATTGAAGGTGTAGTGGCTGAATTATAGCTCACGCAGCATTTAATATTTGATTGTAAATATCGTTTTCTTTTTATTTAAAGCATTTATTTTTTATCATATTTAATTTTGTTCATCACATTATATTTTTTGTGGCAACAGTAGAAAAAATGTAGTTTTTAGAATTTTGTTGATTTTTCGTTGCAAATAGATTCTTCTAGAAAAAGAAAGAAATAAATTGAATTAAATGGAGTATTCATAGTTTATTTTTTGATACGTCAAACAAGTTCATGTTGCTTCTTTCATGTTTAAATAAGAAGAAGCCAAAACATATTATGATCCGTAAATATGCGTAGGACAGTAGACAATACATACTCTGGATAATACATAAAAGAAAAGATTAAAGGTATTCTGCAGACATCTATTAACGTATCCAACTTATCTCAACTCTTATGTAAGTCAAATTCTTGAATTAAAATTTCGATGTTGGGAAATTCGAAAAAAAAAAAAAAATTAATTTTTACATTTCCTGCTTCCAAAGTGTTAAAAGACAGCCTAATCAGAGATAACTATTCTTCAGATTGGTTTCTTGTAAATGATTGGTACGGCTAGAGAAAAGTATTGGTTAAATTAAGGGTATACTTTTGAGGAAAAACGTCACTATGGGATTTGAGTGAGAGTACTTAGTTGTTGAGTAAGTGTAGGGATATTTTCCTGCTGTTATGAGGGGGAAAAAAGTAGTTCATGATACGGGTGAAAAATTTTATTGCTTGACACTAGATGAAAGTTTCAGTTGACTGTATAGGTGAGGTCTGGACTTCGAATCTGTAAAATAATTGAGATTTTTTTTTTTTGACGTGAAAACGTCTTTCCGCTCGTTACAGTTATAGTCGGTCGAACTTTCTTGTGTGACCAAATACCGTCATATTAACTACGAGACTAATAATGTGAAAAGAATGGTTGACCCCACAACGGATAGATCCTATCTGTAAGAGTTGGTCGCATAGTATTTGTTTTGCCCGTGACGCCATCGTACCAGTGTGGGCGCATGCGCGTCATTGTTATGAATTAGCTTTATGTAAGGTTATAAATAAGTGTAGCGTGGAAGCGCGTTTAGCTAAGAGGTTGATTCTGGTGTCATTTTAAAGAGCTTGAGGAGCATTACTAGGACCCAAAGTGAGGCAATAAAATATTTATCGGAATATAAGTAAAAATCGGTATTAAATTGGAAATTTCAAACTCCGCATGTTTTTCGATTATAACATGCAGTTTCCCTTCGAATTGTACGAAACTTACAGAACACTTCACAATACGTAAAAGAAACATTGTATTAAAATTTGAATTCAAACATTTGAATATCACGGGAAATATGAGCATTTGTAGTAAATATTGTTCTACTGCGCATACGCGAAATGCAGTTCTATATACTGTCAACAGATGGCGCCATCAAAAGCTACTCTAAATAAAATATAAGGAAGGCGCAGTTCGGGTCCGCGCCATCGATAATAAAACAACTGTTTCGTATTAATATATAATCTAATTATGAATCTCTTTAATACAATAGTTACACACACAATAATGGTTACAGAATAGATAAATCACAAGTTCATCGCATTTAGCAAGGGTCTATGGTAGATTGTGGTTTATCTATTCTGTAACCATCATACTACTCTGTGTAAATATTGTATTAAAGAGATTGATAATTAAATTACATATTAATACGAAACAGTTGTTTTATGATTTTATCCCGACGTTTCCACGAAAGAATCTACGGCGCGGACCCGAACTGCGCCTTTCTTATTTCGACGAGAGGGATTATTAAGTTGACTTTTCCACTTAACTTCTCTGTACAGTGCACTCCTGATTATCCGGGTTAATCACCGGGAGGGATCGCACGGACAATAGAAAAACACGGATAATCCGAAAACTCCTTTTTTATTAAAGAAAAAATCAACATCAGTACAACAATATAAAAATTACTTACATTTGCATGCTGTATAACATCAAACTAGGAATTTTCCTTTTAACATTTACTGCTTTAAAAAATCTGTAATGCGTCTTTGTTTCTGCTGTTTGTTCATCTCTTGTCGTATATCGACACATATTTTACGAACCGCAGTAATGTCACCGTAATCAAATCCTCTTTGTCCCATATAATATAACAAAGTTTCCACAGATTGCAGAGCAGCAGAATGAGAAATTGTATTTCCCTCATTTAGTACATCTTCTGCATCAGTACTAGCTGATTCTCCATTATCAAGTTTTTTAAGGATTTCTAATATTTGTTTAACATTTAAAACGTTTCGTTTTCGTTTCACATCATTCATTTTTGCCAGTAAAAAATTTCACGCTCCTAACTGATGTTAAACAAGACGCAAAAACTAAAGGAACACGTGCGAAAGTGATAGAAGACGAGGAAGTTAAAGAATGACGTGTCAGAGAGAAGCGTGTTCGTACGAGAATGAGCTAGCAGGAAGTTGATTATTCATTTCTCAGAAAATTAGGGATTGAACCTGTAGAGCACATGGAGGAAAGAAGAAAAAATCTATACTTTAGCCTCCGCCGTCACGGCTCACTAGTTTCACGGAATGAATCTCTCTATCGAACATCAACATCGATTTTACATGCATGATAAGCGTGAAAATGTTTCTCTTTAAATTTTTTTGTGAGTCCGGAACGAGCACGGATAATAGAGAGTATACTGTATTATATTTGACGTATTTGTGTAAGGTAACTTTATTCCCAGAAGTAGTCCTAAGTACTCGACTTCCTAGTCACAAGCGAGACTAAAAAGTCTTTACAGAAAGCCGAATTCGGCCTCGACTGTGAGTAAGGAAACATCTGGAGGGTGAAGTTCCGATTTTCCGGAAAAGTTATCAATGGCAAACCGTCCTGCCATTGGTGCTGTATGAAAGTTCAGGCAATGGGGGTCTAATCCGTGTTTCCTCATAACCCCGTCCCAGTAATGCTTGTGTTACTTCAACAATCGACACTAATCCAATAAGTAAAATAGGATTACTCTTGAGTTAGTCAGTAAGCATTCTCTTGTTGCTCCTCGCCTGAACAGGCGCGTTGGAGAATCTAAGCCGGTCATTCACGACCACTCTACGCCATTCCATGTAGGCAGATCGTTCACGACCGCTCTGCACCACGCAAATCCCCCCATTACCAGTCTTCTCGATCCGCCAACACACACACGCCTACCTTCTTCCTCCATATTTATGGTCCGGCAGTCCGAATGGATATTGGGACTGGTTGGATATCCAACCTTCCCAGATAGCAAAGAAACCTTGTCTAAAATGTTTTGGAAACCTTGTAGTCAGCAAGGGTAAAGGGTTGTCACAAAGGTTTCCATGGCAAGGGTTGAACTTTTCGGCAAGGTAGCGGAAAGGTTCGTTAGTCAACGAGAAACAAGGTTTTCTGTAAGGTTTTTAGTAAGATTTCCCCAAGCTTTTATTACAAGCTTGTTTCAGGCTTTCCTCAAGCTTGTTTCATGCCTTTTCAAAAGGTTGTTGAGAGCCCTCATTCGGCGGAAAAAATAGACCCCCCCTTCCCGAAGCCGTATTCCTACAGAGAGGAAACCCCTTTATTCCCCCCTTTTCAAAGCCGTACTCCTTCAAATTCCTCCGAGCCGAGAATCGAACCCGCGTTCATCGAGTTGGAAGGTAAACGCAATAACCACTATACCGGACGGGGCTGCACACGGTGCGACAGGTGGTCCATAAGAAGCTTTCCTACGTCAATTTTGCTGGAATGGTTTCTGAAACGGTTTGCGCGGAAATGCTTTCGCGGACATGCTATGGAAAGTGAAATGGCAACCTTTCCGCAACCTTCTTTGCTATCTGGGTTCTGTTCCACGTCACGCCAATTCTAATTGGTTTTCACGTTGACTCGGTTTTTGGCGTGGAGCGCTCGTGAATAAGCAGCACTACCTAAATGTGCTTTTCGCTCTCATCGAGAATCACGCGTTTGTTACATGTATAAGACAGTTAAGAAGTTAAATAGCATATAGACTAACGACACAGCTTTATGTCAAAGTATGAATGGGATGCGGTGGCCTGGACAGGAGTGGCGCTAGTGTCTCCCCGACAGGGTAGGCACGACTTGCTGTACGGGGGAGGAGTGTAATGAAATTGATCTCAAATTTTCGCCAGATATTTATTTATCTACTAGTTGAATACCCTTACAAAAATGTTCCCTGATGGGGGGGGGCACAGCATCCCGGCACGGGGGCCTTGCCTCCCCAGTCCCCCCACTGGCGCCACCCTTGGGCTTGGAGCCAGAATCTCGCCTTCGGCACTATAGCATCGCTGGCTCAAAACTAGATTTCCACAAAAAGTGCGGGCTGTGGGGCATACTTACGGATCCTACATAGTAAAGAATGAGGTCGCTTCTCATTGGCTCTCAGCGTCACGTGACTTGGCTTGCTTCTAAATGACGTCTTGACGCTAAACAGTACTTACCATTGGGGCTGTCCATAAATGATGTCACACTTTTTTTCAATATTTTTGATCCACTCCCCCTTGTCATATGTCACGCTATATTACATAAGCATATACTTGCAGTTCAGAAACAAAGCACTACGTTATAGATCATGTTTCAAATTTTATTTTTAAACTTGAACTATGTGTTTTAATGACGTTTGTGAGCAGGGGAAGGTTTTCTTCTAATGGTGAAGAATTTCTGCTGCTACCATATTCTCAGAACCTACCCTGAATGCGTTTTTCTAAAAGAAAGGAATATAAGTGAAAAAAAATCACATGAAAGTTGTTTCAGCCCCGATTAAAAAAATACCCTCAAATTCTGGTTATTTCAAAATTTTATCTGCTGATTTTAAATTTTTTTTATCAAAATGGGTGATGTCACAATTCTTGTTACCCCCTCCCCCCCTTGTCGCAATTTCAAGAATCCCCTCCCCCTCCAAGCGTGACATCATTTGTGGACGGCCCCCATTGTTGAAGGTTCGTCATTTATGTGTTTTATTCGAAAGAAGTGTACTTCATTTGCCTGAGAAACATCCAAATAATCATCATTAGAAGGTAGTTTTGATTTCTCCATGATGCGATAGTGGAAGACACCCTGAATGGCTTTGAGGTTTCTGGTTGTTGGGAGACGCTTCTTCCGCTTGTTAACGCGCGGAAAAAGTGAGTGCCTTCCAACCAACCGGGGAGTACCAGAATAACCCCAAATAACAAAGTCTAAAATCCCGCCTAAGCGCGTTGCTGACATCATTAAGAAGCAAGCCAAGTCACGTGACGCCGAGACAATGAGAGGACGCCATTCTACTATATAGGACTCGTAAATATGCGCTGGGCTGGTCTGTGTCCTTCTACGAGTGCGATGTAGAAGTTTGGTGAGGAGGAGAAAGGAGACACCACTATTACAGAAGGTCCCAAGCCACCAATTTTGCCAGTCTGTAATGTCATATATGGATGGACTATTGGAAACTGCTAGCAATAGCCTGAAACTAATAAATAGTTTTATAATCATGTTTTATTTTAATAGTCAACAGCAGTTAAAGATGTTTGGAAGATATGTTGCGCAACTGATTACAGTGTAGGGTCTGATTTTCTCGGAGTTGTTGAGAAGTCACTTTTCCGCACGTTAACAACGGAAAAGTGACGTCTCCAACCCAAATCAGAAACAGAATAGACCACCCAAAATGCCATACGGTGGTATTTATCTTGACATGCGGCACATCTTGGATCCTTTTATCCTTCCTTTCCATCTTTGGATTATTTTAATGGTCAACACAGCAAAGATGTTGGAAGATATGTCTGGTGCAACTGATTACAGTGCTTAGGGTCTATTCTGATTTTGGGAGACGTCACTTTTTCCGCACGTTAACAAGGAAAAGTGACGTCTCCCAACCCAAACTGAGGTACCTAGAATAGACCCTTATTCCAAAATGCCATACTTGTGGTATTTATCTTAAGACATGGTATATTGATCCTTTTATCCTTCCTTTCCATCTTTGGATTATTTTAATGGTCAACAGCTGTTAAAGATGTTTGGAAGATATCAGCAACTGATTAGTGCTTTAGGTTTGAGTTGAGACGTCACTTTTCCCGTTACAAAGTGACGTTCAACCCAACCGGGGCAATGAGAATAGACCCTAGTTCCAAAATGCCAGTACTTGTGGTATTTATCTTAAGACATGGCATACATCTTTGGATCCCTTTATCCTTCCTCTTTCCATCTTTGGATTATTTTGGTCAGCAGCCGTTAAAGATGTTTGGAAGATATGTGGGTGCAACTGATTACAAGTGCTTTAGGGTCTATTCTTCCGGTTGGGTTGGGAGATTTACAGACGTTCCCAACCCAACCGGAGGTACCAGAATAGAGCCCTTAGTTCCAAAAAATGCCATCTTGTGGTATTTATCTTAAGACATGGCATTCTTGGATCCTTTTATCCTTCCTTTCCATCTTTGGATTATTTTAATGGTCAACGCTGTTAAAGATGTTTAAAGATATGTTGGTGCAACTGATTACAAGTGCTTTAGGTTCTATTCTCATTCCCCGGTTGTGGGAGATCACTTTTTCCGCAATGTTAACAACGGAAAAGTGACGTCTTACCTTAGACCCCTAGTTCCAAAATGCCATACTTGTGGTATTTATCTTAAGACATGGCATACATCTTGGATCCTTTTTCGGGGAAATCAACCTGATTATCGTTTAGAGGTCGTTACATTGCTCTACCATGCGACTAGCGACCTTATTCACCATCCATGGTTAAACCATAAGTCAAGCTAAAATGGAATTTACACGAACAAGCTAATGCTGACCGAAATGATCGGCTGGATGTATACCCTAAACTGGCGAGTTGGAGCGAGAAGCTCGTTTTTCTCGAAGGCGGAGGGAAATTTGAAAAATCGCAACAACAGAGAAATTGATATCATGCCAAAAAGAAGCAAACCGCTAGGGTTATACATTTGGCGACTCGTTTCGGTCAGGTTTCGCATTATTATAGCAGAACCATCATTAAACCGCTGATCATGGTTTAACCATGGATGGTGAATAAGGCCGTTTATCCAGTTTAACTTTGCACATAATATGCACTACTACTTTTCCTTTTCCACATCTGCGGTCTCAGTTAAGATTCCAAAATATAATCCATTCATCAGGGAAACGCACGACAAGTAGAAATGAACAAAACCCTCAGTAAGTTTTTTTTTGTTTAATAATTATTTAGCTACTTTTATATTTAAAATTCTGACAATTCTAAATTGTAGTTAGCATTCAAAATTTAACGAAGGATTTTTTTTCCTTATGAAGATTATATATTATACACGTCAAACTGAATAGTATTCGCGATATTTTATATGCTAAATAATTCTTTGATATGTTTTAGTTTTAAAATTTTTGTGCGAAATTTAACTCGAGAATTCGTTAAATGTTTGTTGACATAGTGAATGCGTCACTTAGTATATTAATAGTTCATTTGAATAATTTAAACATAAATTGTATGTTTTTCATTTTTGCTATGCAAGTAATAACTCGATCTGCCAATTTCACTTTCTCGTATACAAAGAGGAAATATTGTCATCGTCAAAAAAATTCGAACTCGAGGTTTTAACGAATCTCCACGTTTTATATCTCCTTGAATCCGAAAAACACAATTTTAGAATTATGTCTGTCTTTGAATACGATAACTCGAAAACTATTAGAGCTACGGGGATGAAATTTGGTACATGATCTTCACACATAATTTGTAGGTTTCTATCAAATCTTGGGAAAAATCCGTCGGGAAGTCTGTCTGTCCGCGGTCATGTGAACACTATAACTCAAAAACTTGAACAGCAAGATGGATAAAATTTGGTACACAGTTTTATCGTCATGAATGTAGGTCCGTATCAAAGTTTGAACCAAATCCGTCGAAGGGTTGATGGCCTGTCGGACTGTATAATCGCATACTTGTAAACATTATATCTTTGGCTTAGATAAATAAAAATTGGTATGACGGTTGCTAACATTAATTATAGATCTGTGCCCAATTTTCGTTTCAATCGGTTAACCGCTTAACTTAACAGCCCGAGAATACTCGTGCATCGAATTATCGAAATTTTAGTCTTATAAACTAAAATTGAATCATTAATTAGCTTTATAATTTGACACAAAATATATGTAGGATCCATAAACATCTTAAGCATCCTACGCCTTCTTAGATGAATGAAAACGACAGCCCCTTTCCAAAACAGGAGGGGTCATCTTATTAGATAGCAAAGAAAACATATTTAATTCAAATTGCATATTTAATTTTTTTACTTGCGTACTGGAAGCAATCTCTGCGCATGCGCAAGCTATTCAGCGATAGCGAACGAGGTCATTTTCTCCTGTTTTCTTTTCGCTCGCATTAGCGGAGCTTGCTAGAGTGCGATAGAAAATAAATATTGTTAAGTTTTAATACGTACTCATCTCTTTGAATATGATTCTTCACCTAAATATTTTACAATCGTTATAATCTACAATGAAAAACCTTCTGATAGACATTTCATTCTGGGTGACATTAGTTTCGAATTTTTTTATCCACGCAGGGGGAGGGGAAACGACAAATTTTTGATAAGTATACGAGAAAGTTTAGGGGAGGCGGCTCCCGCTGTTTTTTTGTAAATTTACCCCTTAGCAGTGTATCCCGAGCACAATCCGTACATCGAATTACGGCATTTTTACACTTCTATACTTATTATAAAAGGCAATGTTTGTGTGCGTGTGTGTGTGTGTCTGTGTTTGTCTGCGATGTCCAGACGAATCTATCGCACTTACAGCCATGAAATTTGGTACACAGATAGTCGTAATGGTGACTGAATGCACCTCGAAGCCGAAATTTTAAATTTTAATCTAGAAATTTTTTTATTTAATGTTTTGTGTTGTTTTGGTTGATTTTTCGCACTAATTTCTCGATAGAATGGTTTCGAATAATTGTACGACAAAAATAGATAGACCATCGGAAAGAGCACGCGATTTCCGTTCTAATGAAGTTAGTTTTGAATTTCTATCGTAAATTACTGAATTTTGAGAATTTTTTTTTAAAAATTGTCACTTTCTTCTTATATTTTTAACTGTCAATTTTTATTTACTCGCATCCAACGTTCTAATAAACCTATGATTTTCAGTTTTTTTGTGGTAACAACAGAAGTATTTATCTCTCATTTAAAACAAGAACGGTTAAAATATCTTTGTCCGTTCGTTTTTTATAATTTTTTTTCTTAAAGGGTTAAAAAAATTTTTTCGAATGAAGTTCTTTCTCCGGAACGGTGAGTTTCTCCCTGGCTACGGCTAGCGCCATCTGTTGGAATTATTCTCTGCTCACTTTTTAGCATGTTTTGCTAGGAATAATTTGAAATCATTTCGTTGGATGCAAGGGTTTAGTCGTAAATTAAGCAGTGCTGGAAGATTCTGACATGGGTGATAAGTTGGCTTTGAACTTCTAACGTAATTCGCTGAATTATGAGAGAATTTTTTTCGTGATGAGCTAAAAGAGTTTACCATCTGCGTAAAATGTGCCATAGCTTTTCGCGCAAGCTCCAGGGGGTGACGAAGGGGGTACTGTCGTGACCATCAAACGTCACGGTACTGTGGTTTGAGGCTGTATTGCATCAGCATAACTTAGATACACGATTGCTGTATAATAAAGATTTTCACGTTGCAATTTTTTTTTTATTGTTTTGGAATAACGTACTCTGTACTGCTTTTCTACATGTCATTATCGCGGGAAAGTCAATGTGCATCTTTTGTTTTGATTTTGTTTCAAAACTTTTCCGTGTCATTGTGGACGATTTTTTTTTTCATGTTTTTGAAGTCCTGATTCCACGGGCAACGCCGTGCGCGTTCTGCTAGTATAGTATAAAATCAAGTCATTTGTTGACGTCATAATCCGATACAAAAATGACCAGCAAGCAGTTAACATCTCAAGTGTCCTATGGGCATGCAGCTGAATCAATACAACAATGCATTCCTATAACAGAAGGTCATCTAATTAGTTGCTACAGAATGCTGCACTGGTAAGGGATTAATAATATTTTACAAAATGAAAAATCGAAATAAAAAAGGGTAAATGTGGAGTTTACGGTACACAAGCTGTTTCTCGCCAATTTTTTTTGGCGCAATTTCATTTGCCGTCGCCAAATACTGGTTTGGATGTGCAATGCGATTTTTATTGCTCTCTTGCGCATGCGTCACCTGAAAAGGAGAG
>BGPR01022626.1:0-25144 GCA_013235015.1 Araneus ventricosus | reverse complement strand
ATACTAATTAAAGTAATAAACAACAGCTTAAAAATTGTGTCATAGGTCCAATTTAGGAAACTGTCTGCCCAAATTAAACCACTAGTTTTCCAAATTGGGTAACCAATTTCATTAAGCACAATTAAAGCAAAAATATTTTTTGATTCTTACATTCGCTCCAGGATTTTAATTCTTACATTCCCTATGAATTGAAGTATGTCATTTTATGCACTATATGATCTCTTCTTCCTATGCGTTCTCACATATGATGCGGAACTACGTAAGCTAAATTTTTGTTCTTTTTCAATTAGCCATTTGATGGTTTACATTTGCTTTGGATTATTCACCTCCAATTTATGAGGACTATTAGTGATTATAACTGCTTTCTGGTCTATTCCTCTAGTTCGAGATAATAATCCCTATTGATTTAAACGGTTCATTATAGGCAACTGTTTGCGGTCCTATCTAGGAAACTTTTGGTCCCTACCCAACTTCTAAAACCAGATATTTTTTATTGATTTTAATTTAATCTTTATGCAAACAGTTTTTAATGAACAAATATTACGACAAGCTGAAATGACAAAACATTTTTGGGAACACTTTAATGAGAGTTGGTTTTAGTATCGAGCGTATAAAAAATCTTAATTCAAAAGTTATACCTAATAAAATTATGAAAACAAAATACAGTTTTTTTTTTTATCAAAATCCAAATAGTTTAATACAAAAATTCGCAGGGCAATCGAAATTGGACCACACTCATTTTCAAGAATGAAAAAACTTTTTAAAAAATCATAAAAATAATGTTCTGAAATTAGCACGATACTTGATATTAATTCGAATAAGTTCAAATACACAGCCTTTTTAAAGCAAATCAAAGCATAAAATTAAATTATTCTGAAAATACACATCAAGGCCACGGATGCTTAAAAATTGTCTCTACTTTTTCTATTTAATAATGCGGTCCTGGTAATCAGTCGTGAAAAGCTTCAATCTTTTTTTTTACTCTGCGCGTAAATTCAAAGCTGTTCGCGCATGGGAGGTGGACAAACGCGATGCGCATAAGGTCTTTCTACGCATTACGTCATATTGGGACAGATTCCGAAACTTTCCGCTATTCTACGCGGTTTGGAATTCAAGAAATAAATTTATTCCATATGCTAGAAATGGTAAAAATACCCGATTAAAATGGTTATTTATTGTATAACCATTTTAATTAACTCAACTTTTATTGCTTATAAATTATTTTTATTTAACTCAACTTTTTATTGCTTATAAATTCCGCGCATTAAGTAAACACTTCTGGTTCTTCCCTTTTTGTTTACTTTACAGAAGTTCTAAATAATCGATTCGCTTTTCAAAAATATTATTTGCTTCTTTTTGTTGCTTAATAGGAATTTTCAATGAATAAAAATAAATTATATGATCTTTTGGGTTTATTTATATCTAGTCTGGAGCCAAGTTTCTGTCTTGTTTCTTTTCTCTCCTCACATATCAAACTAAAAGGCGGGAAATTTAGTTTTAATATAAATACTTCTCGTATGATTCAGAGTTGGGCAGATCGTTAAGGAGAGGTTTTTGAGTTAAGCCAAAGATTTAAAAACTTCTCTTTCCAGAGCAAATATGATAGTTTTAAGAAATGATTTTAAAGCAAAAGCAGTGCCTGGTTTTGCTGTTGTCGGATTACGATACATTCCAGAAATTCGAAGCGCAAAAACATTTCCTTTCACTCATTTCCAGAAGATCCTGATGTTAGGAAAATTTGAATTTGTAGATGCAGAAGAAAAAATCTCTTCAATGACGCAAATGTTTGAATTTTCTCTCGCACTTCATGACTATCATCGTGACTTAAAATCTGAATCGCTTAGGTTCCCTGCAAATAATAATAACATTTCCGAAACTAAAATCTATTCCAACATTATTTTTGTCATCAAATAAAATGATGAATCAAAGTTTAATCAGTTGCAGAGGAACACTCTAAATTAGAATGGAACATAATCTACTGAAAAGTGCTATAGATTGATTTCTCGTATTGTACGAATTGTACGAAAATAAATTAACAACTTAATTCATTGCCAATTAAGTAGTTAGTTAATTAATCAAAGGTATTTAATAAAAGTTTTGTTATTATTATTCTGTTTAAAACACAGAAATTAAACAACGATTGTTACTAATATTGCAAGCAAATATTGATTATTGCATTTCTCGAGAGATTTTATTTAATATGCGCTTATTATTCCGGGTGTGAAAGTATGATATATATATATATATATTAAAGATGCAAAATATATGTGTATAATTCCATTACGAATTGTGCGATAAAAGCAATTCTGCAATAAATAACAAGTTATATTAACTCATATTTATCAAAAATTACAAGTTAATTTTAAGGGAATTTTTCAAATATATTTGATTTCATTTTTTACTTCATGAAGTAACTGTAAGACTATTTTTTAAACGAATGGATAATTTATAATCGCAAGTAAAATTATTCTTAACTCTCCAGATTCTTAAAAATCATCCAGTGTCTCAGATAAATTTGTTTTAAAAAATTATAAACCATACGACGTAATTATTTCTTTATTTCTTACATAGAGATCATATCAGGAAGATAATTGGATTTTATTAAAATTTTCGATCAAACACTCTACATTTTTATTCTTCCGTAATTTTTGACTCTTTAACAATGTTTCCACAAAAAGGCAGGCTCATAAAAAAATTTTCGGTTGCTTTTTCAGCAACCGAAAAACCTTGCTTTATACCCGCTTTTAAAAAGTCACTCAATAAGTGCGAATGAGAAAATAACGCTATGAGCATGAACTCAACGGAGGTGGCGGAATGAACCGTGCATCACTTGCTCACTTTATACATGCATGTTTTACATCGCACTGAAAGTCGGCAGGGAAGCCAATATATTGGACCGCTGCGAAAAGTAACGTGATCAGTGTGAGCGAGGAAGAATATGACATAATAAACATGAACTCAACGAGCCAATAAGAAAGCAATCTTCAATCGAGCCCAAGCACGAATCACTTGAGCACTTATACACGAATATTTATGAATATTTGCTGAGATGCTAAATTATAGTGAAAGAAGGGCGGTTCAATATGAAATCCGTTCTTCTCGTCCGTTGTGACAATGCAAACGCAATCGCTCTTCTGAAAATTGTCAAGAGAAAAGAAATTACAACACACATCTAGACAGTACACGAGAAAAAAATTTTCTTACTGAAGCACTGATTCACTTGCTTCCGTTGAATACACACCACTGCTGTAGGTCAGGCGGGAAAATTGGGAACAAGTAGTAATTGGAACAGTGACTACAGAGTGCACTGGGGAGACCCTAGCGAACTGAAAAGCATATGCTTTGGTTAAAACACTATAGAGGAAGAATAAAAACACTTTCCTACTTTTTTCAATGTTATTTAGTAACGTTTGTTTGTTATTAATTGCAACCGTGTTCAGAAAAGTGAAATCCAAATTTCTTGAGCTTCATTTTTCGTTCTCTACTCCAGTTATAAGCAAGCTCAGTTGCTAATTTATATATTTCTTAGATCTGCAGGAAATAAAAATTACGAGGAAACTTCAATTCTCGTTTTCGGATTTCATCTTGAGGAACAGTTTGTGTACCCATGAGAATTTTTACTACGATGTAATTAAGAACATTCTTCTAATGAAACAAAAAGCTATATTTTTTGTATTTGGAATAATTTATTATATGTTAGGAAGCAATTTTATATCTAGAGACGTGGTTAAGTTCTGTATAGCCAGTAAAGTCCACTGTTTTGTGTCAAATTAATAATTGACATTTTAAAATTATTTGGTATTAAGGTATTATAAATGTCAAAGAAATACTGTAGAGCATGTTCGATTTCAAGTGGAAAATCTATTTTCTACTGCTAAAATTGTCCTATTTATTTCTACTAACGTTTACATGTAATTTTTACGGCTTACCTATTTCCTTCTAGTGTGTCATAATATTTGGCTTCTATAAAGATTCATTTCCGAACTTTTCTCGACAAACTTTGCTTCAGAATGATTATAAATTACACCAAATTAAAGTTAGTAAATAATTTTAATAGTTTATATATGATATTCCATAAAATAGGAGATATTTTTTTCTGAAAAACACTCGAAAGAAATATTTTGTGCTATTTGTGAAAAGGCATTTAAATGCATCTTGAGGCAATATACAGTAGTCTCTAATCATTTAAAATATATTCTCTTCAAATCAATTCGTTATTGTGATCAGAAGCCGAAATACGTGTTCCCAATTACCCCGTAGTCTCTGGGGTAATTGGGAACACTTCGGGGTTAAATAAGAATGCTACTAGAAGTGAGTTTGGTTAATTAATAAATTATTTTGGAAAGGAGAAATTGGTAATGAACCTTCCAGAATATGTTTATGCACTCACAAAAAATAAAGAACTCTTCTCCATCTCATACAATCCTTTAAAACACAAAAAAATGACTGACAAAATTCGTCCCCAATTACCCCAACTGACCCTACATCCATGGTTTCCAGTGACGAAATTTTTTTAAATGGTTTTCCGCATTCATCATTGATGTAGTATGAACGCATCTAATAAATGCAATAACAACGTTTCAGAGAGATTTTAAATGAAAATAACTCCTTCCGATATCAGAAACTTCTGTCTGATTGGGAAAAGCCCAGGAAAAGAAAAACGTCCTTAAACCTGTCACAGCATTTATTCTGCATGTGTCCAGCTGTGACGGTTTAAGTTGCTTTTTTCTGAAAACTATTTGCCACAAATGTCGTAGGAATGAGTTTTGTATTTGATATGCGACAGATTATGTCGATTAAAACTGTTCTTAAGGGGAAAAGATTTGCCACATAGGTCACATTATTTAGGTTCTAGGGTTACCCTGTACGACGTTTCAGAGTAATATCATGACGCTTATAAGCATATAAATAACAGTTATACTGAAGTATAGGTGAAGTGAATTAAGGTATAACCAACTTAAATTGCTTCTAATATTCTTTTCAGGCAACTAATTATCCAAACTTTTCATAAAATAATAAAAGTTTCCTTAATTCAAAATTGTCAAAATTACAATCATCCGTCATTTAAACGAATGTAACATCTGAATGCACTGTAAAAGAATTTTCAACATCAAATTTTTTAAACCTTAACTACTCACATATTTCATTTTCTTTACTTTACATTTTTGGTTTAAGGAATGAAATTTGCAGAATAAAAGTCTCCATTCTTCACCTCAGTTTGTAATTAATCGTAAAGCGCTGAACTAAAAAACTGAAAATTTTTGGTGCTGTTTTCCTGAAACGCAATTTTTTCAATCAAATAAACTGTTAAAATTGATTAATTAGTTAGGAATATTACTAAATTTTGAAAAAGACTTTAAAAACTGATATGAATTCACTATTTAAAATGACCGGAGATTTTCGTAAGGAAACAGCAGTCACCTCTGTTGGGCAAAAAATAGTTAATGCCTGAAATGTCAGCCTCGTTGCCATGACATCAGACGTTAAATAATATAATTGGCATTCTAAAATTTTTAAAGTAAGTGATACAATTTTTGTGATTTTCATTATTTATAATGCAGTTAAAGAAAAATTCCTTTAATAAATGTAAACTTTAGATAAAACTAAAATTTTTTAAAGTTATAGACATTTTTCAAAAAGTGAGAAAAAGTTAAAACAAAGACAAATTTAAACGTGTGAAATAACATTACACAGAGTATTTAGCTGATCTTCTGAAAATCCTTCCATTTTATAATATTTGATATTTCAACCTATATACTCTACGGATGTCAAAGGTTTTGTTCAAAAATTTATTACTCACTTCAGGGATATTTAATTAAAATTCCGTAATTGGATTACTAAGAATAATGAAGTTCAACGAACCTCCCTTTAACATAACATTCTTATAAATAGATTTCTATAAACCTTAGTATAACATTTACAACTTCTCTCTTACAACACAGCATTCTGACAACATGGTTTCCACAGAGCATATTTTAATAAGCTAAAATATTCGTTATTTAGAGCGAATTATTCTATTGCACTGCCTTCATAGCTCAAATTGTTTGTTTCGTTTAATATGGTGTTAATAATCAACTGTTGTGTGGAGCAAATGAATTTTGTTTCCGGAGAGTTGAAAATTTACAATGTGCGAAAATGAAACGGACGAAGGGATTTTTGCTGTAGTGGCGCTGTTCCATGTAGTAGAACGCTGAAACTTCTCTCGCTGTGTATGTCGAGAAATATGGTATATAAAATGGTTAGGGATGGTGGTATAGATGAATAAAATAGTTACGACGAAATATGTAAAGTCTCATATGTATATGTATTATGTCATATATGTGGATTCATACACACCGACTAGGAGCGAAATAATGCTTTTTTGTCAGCATAAAGAGTTGCTGAAGATGGCATTTGAATCGAACTTGTATGCGACAGATTACACCTCACGAAACGTAGTTTTTCGAGAGTGCAGTTAGCTTTACTGTAAGAACTATGAATTTTTATAAGAAACATAGTTTGTTTCTTTAAAGTATTTTGCACTACCAAGTACCTAGCCCTTAAGAAAATGGGAAAAAAACTGAAAAATTCGGTTGATTCCGACTAGACCGCGCATACATTCTCGGTACCTTTATCAAATGATTAGGGTTGGAAGATGCCTGTAACACCTTGATTTTTGTTCAGTCGATCGATTGATCACTCCGAAATCCAAAGCATTTATTGAGACACCGAGAAATTCAATTCCGTAAAGGATTTCTTTCAACATATCAGTAACGTATATCTATTGAATAAGAAAGATGTTTCCAGACCACTTTCAAAGACTTCAGATGTTGGAAAGGAAATGATAGGATGCCGAATCAAAACGCTTTTGGAGGCAATCACTGTGGCAACGTCTGAATGAAGCGAAAGGTTCCACTATTTCTTACGATAAACCTTTGATCGAAAATGTTTTTCTTGAACGTAAAATGTTGAAAAAAATCTCATTGAGGAATTTTTCATTTTATCGTTCTTAGGAATCCGTTTTCTATAATTGCCTCACAGAATGTTATAGATCGGTAGACGAATTAGCTGAAATTTTGGATGAAGTAAAAATGATTATCGAGAAATTCATTTTTCAATCTAATATGCTTCGAAACCAGTTACAACTAATTAAGTGAACAGACTTTTCATTGAGCAACATTCTAGGTTTAACCCTTTCAGCCCCAAGATTTTATTATGCATTCTGAAATTTGTGAAATGTACTCATTTTGAGCCTGAGATAAAAGTAGAAAAAGAGGAAAAATATTTTAATTTTTTTATTTAAAATTCAAAGTTATTCCATTTGGAATCATTGTGAGTTAAGTAGGGCAGAAGTTAAATATGCCATGATGGCATTTAGAATCATTGCGAGTTAATACAAAACAATAAGTAATTGAAATATTTCACTAAGATTGGCATTTATAAAATATAGTAGCTAAATATACATTTATTGATAGTAGTAACACATTTAGCTTTCATAAATAAAAAACACAGTAATAATTAAACTAATTTTATTATACATGGTAAGCTTTAAAACAGTTATTTTTGTTATTCAGATATAATGAAACATTGCATTTTTCGCACATTGCTCTTGGAAAGAATTGAATACATAATTTGCATCTTCTTTTTGCATCTGTGTGAAGAGGCCAATTGGCAATTCCGTCATACCTGACATCAGATACTGTTATTTAATTTTAAATATTATTTTAAAATTGCAAAATATAATTTAAGAAGAATAACCCAGCTAAAAAAAATCTGCTGAAAATCTGCAGAAAATTTCTTTTTTTGAAGATTTCTTAAAGATTTCTGCAGATTTTTTGAAGACAGAAAAAATCTGCATTTTTTCTTCAAATTAATCTGCAGAAAATTTTCTTCTTATATTTTTCTCTAAATATTCTGCAGATTTTTTGAAGACAAAAAAATCTGCATTTTTTCTTCAATTTAATCTGCATAAAATCTGCAAAAAATTTATTTATATTTTTTTCTTTAAATATCCTGTAGATTTTGTAAGACTTTGCATTTTGTCTTTAATTCAATTTGCAGTTATTTAGCATATTTTCACAAAATCATTAAACTCGACCAATATCTGTTGATTTTTTGAAGATTTAACTGCATTTTCATAATATCTGCATTTCTCTAAATACATATTTTGCACCATATTCTCTAATATTGCAGCTCTATTTTCCAATGGATATAAAACAAAATTAGAATGTAATTATCATTATTGTTTAATTCTACAGCAGACAGGAGTTTCAAAAAATTTCCCAATGGAAAAATGTCTTAGGACTAAATTTTTTAAATATGCCCCTGAAAAAATGAATTCTAAATTAATCTTTAAAATAAATATTTGAGGTTTTACCATTTTAAACTTTTACCCCATAATTGAATTAATTTTCAATTAGTTTTCCAACTGTCTTTCTGACTAGCTATTTTCCTCGAAAAAGAAAGAAAAAGTGCAGCTTTCGCCCTTTGGATGGAGAGAAGGCTTCCCAGAAATATAGAAGGTGAAAATGAATTTATTGAAACTGAGAATCTAAATTATTGAACAAAAATATTACTAATATCATCTGTTACACATCTCTACGACTTTTGAAACAAATATTCTGACCTTGGTTGATTTTACACCACTAGATGGCGCCATGAGAGCCATGGTGACGCTATAACTTAAATAGATTAATTTATCCTCACCTCGCGTATGCCGACGTGGCCTTGTGGTTAGGACGCCTGCCTGTAGCGCGCCTGCTTATAGGATCGCGGGCTCGAATCCCAGACAAGAGCTTGAAGTTTCGTCACATTCCAAATCGTTTAAGTAAGTTTATTCATAAATTAAATTAATAATAATTGAAATTTTAATAATTGAACCTTGACTGTCGAAAAATCTGCAGGTATTTGGAACATATTTTTTTTCTGAAGAAAACATGTTCCAAATACCTTCAGATTTTCTGCAGATTTTTTTTAGCTGGGAAATACGAACTTCAAAAGAATGTAAACACAAATACAGTCATTGAGTTCATCTAACCACGTTGATGCCAATTGGAGTCATAATACTTCAGGGAACATAAAAACCCAAATTTTAAAATAAATATTTATCAAACACAACTCAAATAAAGTATTTAAACATATTTAAAATTAGTAAGAATGAAATTGTACCTATAATTTCATTTAAATTATGCTAAAATTAATTTTCATTTTGACATCTTTTGCTGAATGAATTGGAATTCAAAAAGGTAATTTTTCAATAGATAAAATCAATTATGCAGAAACTATTGGGAAGGGAAAAAATATATTTAAAGAGAGGGAAATGCGAACAATTTAATGATGCCCATTTGGCATCAGAGGCGAGTTTAGATGCCGATCAAAAAATAATGAATATGATGTTTCTAAATGGCATCACTGGGACTGAAAGGGTTAAGGAGGAAAGATTAATACATTTTTTCATTCTCAATTAAATTTCAGGAAACTGGAGTATATTTAGAATGACTTCCACATTGTATTGTGGAATGATTTTAATGAATTTAATTAATGCAATTTTAAAAACGATTTTTATTAGAGTAAGAATTAGCATAATTTTTAATTTTATTTATTTTTCAAACTTTTAATCTTGAAATCAATATTTTCTCAAACTCAAAAGCAGATGGTATTACTGGCACGGATGCAAAATTTAATTTAATTCATGATGAATTTATACTTCATTTTCCAAAATATTAAAATAGTGCAAAATCATTCTGAACATATAAGAGCACAAAATTTCAAATATCTTGTACATAAGGAAGTGACTGAAAGCTCGATTACAAAATACCATCTTTATAAACTTGAAACAAGTAAAAAAGTGATCTTTTTAAATTATAAAATAAACTTTTAAAATGTTGTATTTCTGATTCACAATATATTTAAGTAAAAAAAATCTTTAAAAACACATTTCCCCCTCTTCACATAGTATTTGAATGCAGCCACATAAACATCTAGTGGATCGGAATAACCGTGCTATGCATCATTACCGGGCTGCGTTTCCGGTAATGATGTATAGAAGCGCGCCCGTTATAATCGGCACATCCATATATTAGATACATGTCCGTTAACTCCGCATTTACAAAACCTTTCATGCTACTATCTCTGTAGTTACTGTGACTGTGAATAATCTCAACAGATTTGTGTATTTTTGATGAGCCCGGACTTAAGATATGGGAGTAAGAACTGAACAGTTATTATTATTATTATTACCATTTTATTTTTGATTATTGAGAGTTTAAAGATGCGCATGATTTTTTTCCCAAGCATACTTGTTGTGTTTGTGCATTTTATATGTAAACAATTATTGTTTTGTTTTTTGCTTTTTTCTCTCTCTTATTTGTGTTGTTTAATTAAGCTTAGTATTATCTTAAATATTATTATGTTCCGACTTATTTTATTCCTCTTTTATTTTTAAAATTGTCATTTAACTTTTTTCAAACTTAATGTTCTTTTTTCAGTGTAAATACCGTTCAGAGTTACATAAACTTCTGTGTTTACAGAGTTTGTTTGCTTATTTTTATTTTTTTTGTACATTTTCTCAGGCTCCATGTAACAACTGGCATTAACACAGACAAGGGATTGTATTCTTTCCATCTGCGTTTCCTCGGTACTTTAACTAGACGATCAGCTGTTGCTTATTTATTTATTTATTGTGAGCCTTAATAAAGGTAGGTGACTTTTTCATACCCATTCAACCATTCAGTAGCCATAATGATTACAGACACGAGGGTGTGAGACGGTGTTCTAACTGTGTGGTTAGTTGTTCAAAGAATATTTTCCTTTTAGGACATTTTACCTGTTCCGTAACAACATCCTCTAACGCGTTATGTTCCAGTTTCTGACCCTGCATTGTTAATTCTGATTTATCTGTGAGTAACTACAATTTCCAGAAATCTGCAAACGCGATACCGAATACCTCTGTATATGTAACATAGACAACGGCGTAAGAAATCCTCCAATAATGCGAAAATAATACTTCTGATAAAGTGTTGCTATGTTTTGCGGTACGCGTATTTTTTTATCACGTCTACTTTCCTACCTCATGATATTTCTGAAAATTATTCAACAAATAAAAAAGGCTGCATGATTTCTTTCGGTTGTGATATGAATTGGGGTTGTACGCAGCGTGGTTACATAAAAATAGCGAATTTGTAAAATACCTGCAAAGCAAACGCAAAGCACTTACTTTCCAATGTACGATACCATTCCTACCAATAATGAACACCCATTATTACAGAAGTACACGAAAGAAAAGAAATGTTTTACAAATAAAGTATTTTCCATTTTCTTCTTCTTGACATAATTAGTTACATCTGGAGCTGCTTCAACATTTAAGTAACTTGAAACAGCGATTTCTGAAAGTTGTTTTAAATATACAGATGAATAAAAAATTTCATGAATATTAATTGTCATTATGAAAATTCTACAGTTAAGAAATGAAACAAATTCTTAACTCTATTAAAATTTTCAAAGCACGAGAGAAAAATATTAAAACATCTTTCACGTTTTAACTTGGAAATTCAATCCCTTGTTAAGCTTACTAGCAAATAAAACATTCTAATGTAAAATTTAAAAAAATTCAGATTTCTGATAATTCAAATAAATTTTATGGAGGTTGAGTTCTATAAACATATTTTATTTAACCTTCCAGCGGGTTCGCTATAATTTTTTTACAATAGCTGGCGCGTGACCTACTTTATACTACACAATATTTTTTTTTTCATTTTTACCATGGCAGTTGTAAGTTATTTCATCATAGTAATACGAGACACATTAGAAAAGCAAATATCTTCATCAAGAGTGAAAATTAATTATAATATTATTTGCAAAATCTAAATTTATACTGAAATCAGAGAAAGTATTGAGATTTAATAATATTATTTTATGAAAAAGGTATTAAGAAATATATTATAAAAATGAATATAATACAAACTAATATTGTACAACAAAGACTTTTTTCTTAGTTTCTAATCATTTTCCTTGCATTCGAAACATTCAACTTCTGCTAGAGAGTGACGCTTACAAGTACTCTATATATTGCACCTACTGCCTCTCATGGATTTTGATGATCATTTTCTTTCTTTCAAACACAAGCCAGATGCTCTTCTTCTCAATGCTAGTTGCTGTTCACTTGCTTTGTCAGGCTGTGAAGTAAAATTTAAAGTCATAGTAATGTCTTATGGCGACGATCATATTTTTTGGGCTGGAGTAGTGAGGTGTTTTTTCATAAGACTGAGGGGTAAGATTTTCGAGGAAATTCTTCGGCTTTGTGGATTATTAGCAGGCTTATAACATATTAAATATTTTTGACAATCTATAATGAAATATTAAATTGCCGCAATACGCACTGGATATATAATTACCAAACTGAAACGTTAAGACGTGAAAAAGTTATGAAATTACACGAGCGGGCGCGGCGTAAAATTTGCGACAGAAGCATAAAACAATATGAAATCAACTTGAAGCTCGGATAACCCATTTAATTCTGAAGAGAGAGGTCGCATGAAGGAATAGCAATAACGTTCAGACAGTTTTGACGCCGAATGAGAGAACAAGGTACGAAAAATCCCGTTTGTAGTATTGTTATGTTTTCCATACTAGAAACTGAGTTTATTTACAGTATTTCACTAGAATAGCCGACAAACTGGGAAATCTATAAACCATACAATTTAATAAAGAACACAGTTAATGAATGCAAATAATGATTTCTTATAACATTTGTTCTGTTTTCCTTTAGTGTAACTGAGTTTATTTGTAGTTTTATATTAAAAGTGCCCACAAATAGTAAAATACTATGCATTTATTGTATAGTAAATACCTATACAATTTGATAAAGCAAGTTAATGAACACAAATAATGATTTCTTTGTTCCTGCATTATCGAGAACATCTATTTAATATTATTCATTATTCAGACTTGAGTAATTCGTTCTTAGCCGAGAAAATCAGAATTCTCATCAGAAGTTTTTTGTCTTTGTATAGTTTAAAAACAGAAACAAGGTTATATGATATATGCATGGAAATGTATTTTAAATTCCATACTTAAATGCTTAATAATTGTTCTTTTAATTTCAAACTTCTCGGTAAAAAAAATTGAGATATAAAATTTGTTCTACAGGAACATAAGTGGGTAGTCCATTTTATGTAGAGCGGATACAAAAGTTAATATGAATTGTAAAACAAAAAATAAAATTACTCTACATTATTCATAAATAGTCTTTAAACAAATGAACAATCTGATGTACAAAGATCTCCAAGGAAGTAACTGTTCAATGGCGCAAAGGAATGATGTGACACTAATAAAGAGTGATTAAAACAACATCATTAATGCGACAGTATCAAAATGATTCCATTGCTGATTGTTTTATACGCATACATGGATCAATAGCAATCAATATTTTCTTAAAAACTTTAACAAATGACAAATATTTTATTCAAAGAAATTATTTTGATTCATTAAATGATAAGAATTTTTGCTAATGATAATTAATAGGAAACGTAAAACATTAAATGATAATTACGGAGTATCCAGTTCTCTGAGTAAAAATATGTCTCGTAGGCTAAAAACGATTTTCCACTCTTTGATGCTATAAGGGATTCTTTAAATTTATTACTTTTTTTAAACTTAAGCAGAATCCCATAACTATATTTTAATGTCAAAATTGAGTTTCTGTTCTGATAAAAATGAAACTTGCTTATGCTTGGTTATGAATCATTTATCATAAATCATATACATGCATAAATGGTAGAGATTCAAAAAGTTAATTAAAATATTTCTTCTTTCCAAATTTTTAATAATACTTCATGAATCATTTCTATAAAGGAAGATATGATTTAAGATAATAAAAATGTTTAATTATAATAACATATGGTCATATTTATTAATTACTAGCTTTATGTTTAAAATATTATTCCCAAATGCTTAAGCTAAGTTGACTGGTCTGCAACCTTTTCTTCGTAAAGAATCATTTATATTCACTAAACATATATTTATGAATATATACAATATGCTTTTTTTGCGATTTTGGAAGTCAATTAATTGCTGTCAGAAAAAAGAAAGCATTTATTCCTAAACAAGAATAGAAAAGTGCACAATTTTCATGAAATATTGTTGGGGATATTTCTTTGACTTAGGTTTAATATTTTATTTTGTTACTCTGTATTATTTATTAACTGAAAAAGAACCATAATTATTCATTAGAACAATCGAAGGTTGTTGACCCATGGTTTAGTGAATATAACATGCTTTTCATTATTTAATACACACTTTGAGTATTGAGTGGATCATTATTTCCAACATAATACAAATCGCTTCATTTTTTTCTGTATAACTTTTCATATGCAATGGAATTTATGACTTCATAATATTCTTGGATCTCCAAAGCATGCATTTAAATATATGGAAATAGTTGAATGGTACCTCAGAAAAGTAGGCTTTCTAGTAGGCTGGATTGATCTCAGCATCCAGTTTCAAATTCTAGACAAAGTTGTTTGTGATGTCTGAATATAAACTTTCAGTTTATGAGAAAAACACCAAAGTAGAAGAAAGGTAGGATATGGAATAAATCGATGTCTTGGAACTGTAGGATGGAAAAAGGAAGTCACAAAGGATTGAGCTCAATACCTAAAACAGAAATAAATCTTTTCATAAAGAAGCACGTTTTTCCCTGCTCGGAAATAATATTTCGCATTTCGAATTTGAAAAACAGGTCCATATTGCATTTAAAATTAAGAAGCAACGACATCGAAATAAACTCATTTCTGCTGTGGTGTAGTTAAAAGAGCATATAATAATTCTATTTCTCAAAGAATAATGCATCCCAAAATACACTTTTCAAAAGGGAATGATATATTAAAACTTAGAAATTTTGAAAATTTATTTTAATAACTTCCGATTTGCAATATACTTCTATTATTTTCGTATGTATATGAAAGTCGATTTCAATAGATGTCAGATTCTTAAGCTAAAAATGACTATGGATATAATTTCTTCTTTTAAAATATGAATTGCAGTTTCTGTTTGAAATACAAATGAATAAAATGCGTTCGAATTTTCTTTAATGTACGTAAACTTTAAGCTTCCTTTTGTATTTTGTTCAAACCGTTATTTCGAGAAATAAAAATTAACAGTAAATTAAACTTTTTCATACATAAAATAAAATTTCATTTTAAGCCTTAGAAATTTTATCTCCTCAGACCCGAGACAAAAATGAAAGTCTTATACTTTGTAAAATTAACTTAACTAGTTGTTTAGAGCACTTTGAAGTAGAAAATTGACGTTTAAATGTTTCTTAAAATATAAGGGGCTAGGGGGCATGTATCACGTGACATCAGGAACGAGACATGTCAAACTCAGAATGTCTTAAATTTAAGGAAGAGTTGTTTTTCAGTTTTTTGTAAGATTTATTAATACAATACAATAAATTTTTCATGAAAAATAAGCATAATTTAGCATAAAATTATACATAAGCATAATGGTTATTAATCTTATGTATTTCCCGCTGAGCTGAAACAAAAATTTCTTCGGGAGTTTGATCTCGTTCATCCTAATCATCATTAACATTGCCGTCCCTCAAATTATCATCCACCTGATAACTATTATCTTCATATGACAACGAACTTAAAATCAAAATTATCGAAATTCAGAGCTTCTAAAATTTCATCTGCAGTGAAATATTCCACTGAGAAAATACCCAATAGTAATCAGATAATAATTAAAACGTGAAGTTGTGCAAAAATTTGCAACATAAAGTTCAGTTACAAACAAATGATGAAAAACAACTTTCAAAATCTACCTAAATGATAAAACTAAAAAAACATAAATAAAGCCAACTTGGAGCATATTCCCAGACATGATTGAATCCCATTGTGTAATATGTAGAAAAATGCTTAACAAGTTAATATGATTTAATATTCCACAGAAAATAACTTTAATTACTGTAAATGATCAACTAATAGTTAACAAAATAAAAAGTATATTTTAAAATTAGTGTAATATTTGTAATTAAGAAATAAACAAAGATTAACAATGAAATCTAGCAGCCATGTTGTTATTTTTCAAAATATTAAATATTTCAATATTTCACTATATGACTAATTTTTCCTTCATTTTAATGTGCTGAAACTTCAATTATATTTTCACTGGTATATTTATCGAGGTTTTCATCATATATAACTCTATTCAATATTTATTATCTCTTAAGGTAAGCTGAAAATATCTCCTTTTTTTCATGGAGAACCTATAGGGTTACTTGAAACACTGCACCGAATACAAATGGTTAACTTCCTTGTAAACAAAGATCGGAAATGAAAGTTTGAACACAATACAAACGGAAGCTTAAAGTTTTGTTCGTATGAGTAATATTTGCCTTGTGTGACTTCCCTTGGGCACACGAACAGTCCATTTCACAAAAATATGAAGCATTCTTTATGCGTGCCTTCAGTTCGTCCACTTTTTGATTCAAAGGAGGCATTAGCACAGAGTCTACGACACGCTGAAATGAAATAAAGACAGAATAAATACCTTCGGGTGATTTAGATAGACACATACAGAGCATGCATGTTGCTATCGAACTCTCACCAATCACTGGGTAGATGCTTCACAGAATCTGGATGTACTATTCCATGATGTTGCCCATGTGACCATGCGAAGTCACGTAGGGCAAATCCTTACATTCGGCTCACTTTAAGCTCCCTTCTGCACTGCGTTCAGAATTTTCTTCCCATAGTTGTTTAAGAGGAGATATTATCAAAGGTTTATTTTCGGCATTCAAAAGTAAACATATGTTAAGATTATTAATAATTTCATATCTTTTTCTTTTAAGCTACTAATCAAGTACATGTATGCGTGTTAAGGAAATCATGTCGGCTTTATTCACATATGTAAAAGGAATATTTATATTAATTACTGATAATGAATAATTAATAACGACCAAATCATGCCAAACAAATAGAGGCAGTACACATAAAACCAAGCTTTTCGTCGGAATTTACCAGGTGGGAGTAGAAAAGACAGAGCCCTTATTAGTTAAGAAGCGGCCATTTCAGAAACTTGAAAGTGCTTTTCATTCTTGCTATTATTTTCTAGCTAAGCGTTTGTATTACATACGGAATTTTCATCTGGGAAAAAACAAAAATTATAATGCAGTTTATAATAGAATCAAATGTACGCAGTGCCATCTAGATTTCAGATTCAAACAGTTTTCCACAGTTGTTGCATTTTCCTACAAGAGGCCTTGATAGAGTCACTAGCGTATGCATTTCCAGTTGTATATTTTTTTGCAGTAGGTTTTTAAATTTGTATGACCACATTTTATTTTCTACGGTATTTCTCTTTCACCCTCTATATTATCAATTTACCTTTAACGCCTGAATTAATTCTGTTGAATATATTTTGATGAATATCTCAAATCTAAGTTATTATTATGTTCTACTTAGAGTAAAAAAGTGAAATTCAAGCAATAGTTTTATTAGTTTTGAAATTATAGACCGTCCTTATTTCAGGACGCTGGGCGATCCAGTGATAAATAGTTAGTCTTGTTAGGGAAGTCAATAAAATTTGATATAACAAATAAAAAGGCAATAGAGGCCTAATGAAAGTATTTTATTAGATTTTTAGAAAATTTTTATTTAAATTATTTTATTTTTTAATATTCATCAACAATAATGAGTATTTTTTTTATTTTTAGTGTTAAAATTTTAATATTTTGCTAATGAAAACGATAAATAAACTGAACAAATTTAACAAAGTGTTTCCGAATCGAAGTACACGATACATAAATAAAATGCTTAAAAATGCCTAGCTTTCATGAAATACATTTAAATACTTAAATATCCTTATCATCCTTATATAAGGTTTAATCAGGAGTATCTTTGACTTCAGCATCATATCTAAGTTTGTCATTTAGAATAAGGTCATGTACTTCCTGAACGAAAAATTGTTCAAGCATTTCTGTTAAACTTAAGAGGCACATTTCTTTTTCAGATTTCTGAAATTTTAATATAGCCTTATTTCTTCATTGAATATTAAATATTCATTCCTAGTTTCTCGATTAACCTTTAAAAGTAAAATGAGAATGATTTGCATAAAATTGTGGGGATGTTTTTACAACAGTATAAAGATAAAATAATATCAACAAAAATGAATATATGCTATGTAGTTAATTTAGGAAACTAAGGATGAAAACATTGTAGATGAAAAAACAGGTTATCAGCAAGATTCTCACGCCAAATGTGATAGTGGCACATGAAGAATCGTTAAATTGGTTGCACTATACATAAAACCAAATATTTTACCACCCCAACCAACCAACAAGTACAAAAATAACAACAAAAACTTTGTAACTTAAAAAACTACAGATAACTCAGATTTTAAGAAGTCGTTCAGGATGTTATTTTCCTCTTTAGCAATGGCACCGCACATGGAAATCTCATCGGAAGAAGATTTAAAAAATTCGTAAATAAATTTTAAAAGTTCCGTATTTACGGCACCTCTTCTCCTTTCAGGTTTCAGAAAATATTCGGAATTTCTATATATTCTTTGCGAAGCTTTTGTTAGAATTAATGCGGGATGCTGCGGCAGATATCTTTCGGCATACGTTTTTTCAGCACGATGAGCTACCAGCCCAATTAGGGTAGAAGGTAAAAATCTTACAGGGTGCAATTTTCCAGGCCTATGGAATTGGTCAGATAGCTAGATTCCTCTCCAAGATAATCTGATCTATCATGTTTTCACTTTTTCACGACAGTTTTCTTGAATATGAAGAGGAACTCGTCTCCAGAATTTCGGCGACAAATTCAGCTGAATTTTTCCTATTACATTTGTAGCTTTTATGTCCGTTTGCAATTTTTCCATATAGAGCTTATTTTTCCTTTATGTTTCATTTCCGACCAGGAAAATCACGATAAAAATTCTTGGATTCGCCTGTTCAAATGTTGTAATTTTTAAACACACTGTACATTTGACATCTGAATGAATGTGATCTTTTACTGATTGATTCATTTGCTGACACGTGTAGGAAAGTAATGAAACAAACATATGATGGGAAAAAAGACAATCTTTCACATTACATTTATGAATAAAGTAAGAGACGACAGGTACTCAGTCACACTATGTTTAGGATAAGAATTAATCAGTGTAACTAAAGAAATAAAATTCAATACTTCAAGGTAGCTAATTTATTTTATTTTTGACACCATCTCGGTTTACGTTGAAACGTATCCAAATAATTGATTTGCAAATGCCTGTGCATCGAATTGCACCAATTCGAAGCTGAAGGATTAAAATTAAGTCAGTGATAGAAGCAAAAATGTCTTCTTTGAATTCTCATGTAAATCAAAACGACTTGTTATTTCCAAAACCATTGTGTCACTAATTAGATAATAGGAAATCTAAATTCTAATGAAAACATTGAATATTTTTGTCATGGAATAAGCATGGTCTTTCATCCTCATTGGATAAACATTGAATAAGGATGGAAATATTGAGAAGCTACTTTGATCCTTAGAAAAAGAATTTAGCCATTTATTTAAGCAACTATTACTTTGATCGCATCTCAGAATTGCTTTGGATTCACAGGTAAATCAAAGCGAATTGATACTTCTAAAATAAATATTGTGTCTTTAATTAGATAATATGGAAATTTAAAGAGTTACCTGTTTATATTACGCTAATGAACACTGCGAAAACATTTTAAAAATGCACTAAAATAATGCATTAACAATAAAAAATACTTAAATATCAATTTTTTGTATTAAAATATAATCAACTTTAAAATTTAATTTTCTTTTGAATAGATTTAACCATGAAAAATGTTTAAATATCGTTGTTCGTTTTGCTTCCTATTTTTAAAATATAAAAATTACATTTAAACTCAATTTAAGTATTATCACAATTGCATTTTTAAAGAAATAAAAGAGGAGAAATTTAACTGCATGTTTATTGAAACATCATGGCTTAATAATAATTAAGTTCAAATTGCTTTAGCAGTAGAATTTTACTTTTTTAAAGCAATATTTTATTTGTTTTTACTTCTTAAATATTCATAATTTTTTATTATTGTATTATAACAAAAATGACTAATGATATTGATTCGACACATTTTATTCCCAATTAGGGAATTAAGGATGCTTCATTTAAAATTTCAACTAATTACTTAAGATTCCATCAGATTTTAATCTAAAGAGATCATTACTGTTATTGAATGTTATGTTTCCACACTGAAAAAGAAATTCTGGTCAAACTACCAGAATATGGTAAAATTTACCGTATTGTCTGGCTAATATGGATACCAAAAAGTTCGGTATTTTTTACCGTAGCAGTTTAGTACTGATTTTATGGTAAAATAACTAGAAGAATATCGTTTATTTATCACGCTGTTTGATATGGAATTTGTTACTATTATCTTACACAAAGGTATTATTACAGTACACAAAGGTATTATTACCGCGCACAAAGGTAATACTACCAAATAAGATGGTAATTTAGACCATTTAATTTGATAAATTTACCAGGATAACTCTGGTTCTATTACAATTTATCTGGTAAAATTTGATATACGGTATGTCCATTTATAATGCCAATCGAATTAATATTTATTTATTTATTTATCTTTTTGCTTTTTAACCGGTAAAATTTTACTCAATTCTCTACATCACTAAGATTGGAACAAAACAGAATGTTTGTAAATATACAAATGCCTAAGGCAGAGTGAAAAATGAACTATAAAAATAAATGCAAAAACTCATTGAGTCACTTTTTATACATTGTTAAATTTATTGAGTCACTTTTTATACATTGTTAAATTTATTGAGTCACTTTTTATACATTGTTAAATTTATTAAGTAATGTCATATTTACTAAAATTTATCATTTTTTGGTAATTTAATTTTCTTTATTAATGTACATAATATACAGTGAATTTATTTTAAGTATTTAAGAAAACAAAAGCACAGATTTCAAATCTAACTTCAATTTATTAGACAGTGTATAATACTTATTAAATTTAGAACTAGTAACAATAAAAGATTTCTTCCAACCATTCTATATAATACTATTGTTTTCATATAGTAAGAACATATATAAATCATACAATATACAAAGCATTTTCATGGCAGATTTCGCTTGGCGTATTGTTCAACTCGGCGGAAGATTTTAACACTAGTAAAAGTCCATCTATTTCGACGTTTTGTTGGCCTCCACTTCTGTGATTGCTTTACAATTTATTTGTAGGACAATTCCTACAAATAAAATGGCCTAGACTGTCGATAACTCTTCATCTAAAAAATATAAAACAATTCAATTAACATTTTGCATGATTCTTATAGTAAGGCAAAGAACGGTTCTTAATATGTTAAGATCTCGCAGTATGATTCAAAAATGAAGAGATCGCCAAAAACTTAACTTTTTTTATAAAATCTAAAACATTGAACAATCCTTTTAGTAAATGTAATGTTTTTATAATTAAAAATAAAGGATCATAAAAAAATGAATTGGGATTTATTATCGATCACTTAAAGTAATACTCTCATTTCTTACGTTGATTGCTCTCAACTTCATCATACAAAAACTTGAGCAAAGAAATGTTAAAACAGAAAAGGAAGCCTTTTAAAGAAAGCTTAACCTCTAATAAATAGCAAGCTCAAAAAGCACTGCGCAGGTAAGTTCTCAATTTCCTTTACCTCTTGTAAAATAATAAGTTTACTCAATTTATTAAACTTCAATAACGTGACCTCTACCTCTATAAATGCCTCTATTAAATAAGTGATAGTACATTTAAGTTTAAACTTAGTGGATACTTTTTCTGTTATCTACTACTTCACTTTCAATAAAAAATAACAAATGAATGATTTCACACATAAATTTTAATTAATGAAGCATAGTAATGACTAATAGCTGGCTTCTGCTGCATAAATGCTAATAAGCAAAATAATTTTGTTACCACCTTGATATTTCGAGCATATTTAAAACGGCACACATATGTCCCGGTCGGGGCAAAGGGGTTTAATTATACATTATACAAATTGGAACAAAATTTCAACATAAAATACACAGTTTTTTATATTATTAAATTCATCAGTTTTTTTACCCTTTTCATCAAGATTTATGTTCTTCTCTCGCATTAGACCTCTAAAGGTAGAATCTTGCTTCATTTTTTCTTTTCTTTGAGCTATGTCCATTTTCTTCATACAGTTATCAGCAGCTAAAAATAAATTAACGACCTATTTTTTATACAAGTCCATGTTTTTGATCATATATCGAAACTTGAAAGCAAATATATGAAATGGTGTACATATTTGGAAAACTAGTTTTTTCTTACAGATAACCAAATAATTCTGGTTCGGATATATATGTTATGTCCAGAATAAAAGTAACTAGAATTTCTTACGAGGTTTTAATTTAATGTAATAAGGAAACTATTTCCTTATTTTAGAATTTTTTCAAAAATTGATTATTCAGTTAAGTAAAAAATAATAACGACTCCTGGATTACAAACTTATAATTGTATCAATTTTAAAAAATCCCTTTTCGGCAAGCTTGAAGGCAAAGGTAGATTCATTTACGCTAATGATACAAATATAATGAAATATTGCATATTGATCAATACAGACATAGCCAATGACTTTATTGTTTCTACACATTGCAATATTTACGCTGAGATTCTGTTTTCATGACATTTAATTTTTTACTATATCAAGGTTTTATCATTCAATTTTTCATTCCAAAAGGTTATGCTAGATTTATTGGTCAGTAAATTGGTCAATTTTTTTTTCATATCCCAACACATAATCATTCAACACGTAGGAATCATAAAGAAATAAATATCCCAGCAGCGCAAATATACCCTAGATGCCATAAAACCTGCCTATATGAAACAGTAGCAAGAAATTGACACTTGACACGAATGAAGAACGATTCTAGATTAATTTATTTAATCTAGGTTACCATATAATTGTGCGAACATTACTTTGTCATATGGTAAAATCGCATGATATGGTACATTTAAACATTACTAGAATGGGCTCATTTAGAGAACTCCCTGGTTACATAGATAATAGTCACTAAATTCTTAACATATAAGAGAATAAAAATTATCAAACATTGTGAGTTCCAAATTTAACACATGTATTTAAATCATAGGATATCAATGCAGCCATTTTGAAAAGGAAATTTAAATCTCCAACGGAAGTTAAAAGCAAATACTCAGGCAGAAAACTCCAAAGCAATTTTAAAGTTAATGAAATATTTTCAATATAAAAAGGATAAAGGGAACTCTTATATATCTATCCTTTTTGACTTTTTTATATTAAATTTATTAAACAAATCATGGTGCAGCCATGTTTAGTTAAATATGAAAATAAATTAATCTGGCTAGCTTCTAGATCGTCGATTGTTCTTATCTATAGCGTTCTTTTTCTGCTTGGCTTGCTTTTGAAAGAAGGTAAATTTTTTTATCTCTTTTTTCTGATTATGGATTTGGTAATTTTTTGGATTTATATTCTTTATTTGGTGGCCGGACAAAATTCAGAACACAGGAAGGAATAAATTTTGACTTTTTGTCATTCTTTTCCACAGAAAATTTTGTTCTTTTGTGAATTAAAAATGGCGATAAGTGCGCCATTTTAGTTCCTTTCCATTTCGAATAATTTCTAATTAAAGTCTTCTAAGTATTAGAGAATCTTTGGTTTTTTATTTTATAGTTTTTGTTGTATTATTTTTAAAAAAATTTTCTGTTGAAGCAATTACTTTTTGCTGCTGCGTTCTGCGTTGCGCGCAAAAACTTTCATTGTTTTCATTATTTTTCATTATTATTGTTTACTTTTTGTTTCTTTTAATTAATTTTCCTTTTAATTTAAATTTCTATTATTTATTTTTGTATTTTATTAGATTCGGCTGCATATGCGCCTTTCTATTTAATGCATAATATGTTTTTATTTTAATTTATTTAAATTTAATTAATTAATTTTGCTAAATTTTATGTGAATTGTAACTATTATATATATATATATATATATATATATATATATATATATATATAAAAGAGGCAAAACATAATAGAAAAACAATAAAATAAATAACAAACATTCATATCAAATTCGAAAGGATATGAAAAAAACGAATTGAAAATAAATCCGAGTAATGACAAAAATGCGAATAGTAACAGATGGAAAAATATATAAATATATCACATACACAATGAATGCGCTAAAAGCTGCAAGTTCAAAAGCGCTGTGGTAGATAGAGTATAAATCGAAAAATGAAAGAGTATAAAATGTGAAATGAAAAAAACGCAATAAAAGCACAATAACGTTTCTTCAGGGGATGAAATTATTGTGAATTGCTAAATATAAAAGTTTGACATTTTCTTGCAATCAGTAATGCCGCAAGGCCTAAAACACTGATTTTCATCCCTAATGCCAAACCAACCAGAAAAAAACAGAGAGAGGAGTTTTGAATAATTAAAACAGAATTACGATGTGATAACATTAGAGAAAAGTAAGAAAAATATTTTACGTACTAGAAGGACGGATGTTGACGTGGCAGTGTAAGCGGAGGGTCACGCTACAGACTGGCGTTGAAGGGGTGTGAACAGGGTGTCAAGTGTCAGTTTTCGCGCTTAACTTTGGCTGTTGCCAGGGGAGTGTAGTATGTTGTGAACGATGAAGATTAAATGGAAGAGCGAAAACGATAGATAGATAGCGTAGAGAAATAGTGGAAGAAATCAGTAAAAAATGAGAGACCAGTGAAAAATGTTTAGAAGATGCGTTTTCGAGGTAAAATATCAGACATTACCGACTTGAGTGACCCTACCACGAAGATTAAACTTCGCGTCGGCATCTCTCTGATAAGCAATCCTTTACTTACATCTTAAATCCATTAATCAGAGGTTCGTAAAGTGAGGGGGGAATTTTATTAATGTTGAGGCTATTTCTTAAGTGCATGATTTGCTTTTTGGCAGAATTAGTGCTATTGCAAATTTTGTTGATTCTTATAAGTTGATTGATAATTGTGTTTTTGTAGATTTTATATGAGATATTAGAGTTCCAAAAAATAAATTTATTGACGTTAAATTTGAATTCGTTTCTTTTGTCGTGAATGTCAATTTTTAAGTCGTTTTTGTGGTCTAAGCATAAATCAA
>BGPR01022625.1:13523-25145 GCA_013235015.1 Araneus ventricosus | reverse complement strand
ACTCATTCGAGTTCTCTCACATTTCTAAAAATTCAAAATAAAAAAAAAGCTGGTATCACACACATTTAATCATTTTTAAAATTAAATCTCCGGCAATGAAACGAAGGAATTTTAAAATACCACCAGAAACAAATTTATTTCCAGCAAATGAAACAAATTTATATGAAAGGCCATCATTTATAATTAAATCAGCAATTTGTAGAAGAGAACAAGTGGCACACAAAATGTGTGTTATCATATAGACGATCATTGTTAACTGTAAAAAAGAAATGAAGCTCTTTAAGGAAACCACTGATGTAAAGAATCTCATGTACAATTTTGGTTAACAAAAACAACAAACAAAAAAAAGGTTTTTAAGTTTATATATATACAATTAAAGCACCGTTTATACGTCTTTCAAGGGACTGGCGTAGAGCGACGTATAAATGAAAAGACGTATAATCGAAATTTTAGTGAACAACTTTGATTATTATAAATTTAATGCTACGAATGTAAATTCATTTAAAAGTATTAATTATAAAGTTTTCTAAGATAGTACTAGTATAATACTATATATACATAGTATAAAAAGTCAAAAATTAAATTTGAAATTTGAACATTTATCTCAAAAGTGAGAAAAATCATACCTTTATTCCTCGAGTATGCACACCTTCTACGATTTAATCAAGATGTCTAGAAAATTTTTCTGGCAAATTCCGGAACACCCAAACCCATTCATTAAGAATGAAATTGAATTCACTCATAGAAATGCAAAGTATCCTTATCCCTCCCTACCTTACTACCAAATGGTCTCTCCCGCTCAAGTCATCATAACAGGAAAATCCTTGACTCTGCATTTTTTTCCCTTCGATTAAATTTTGCCGGCTCTTTTTGTATGTCATTTCATCCTCTTTAATCACTGAACATGGCTTCAGCAAACACACTTTTTTAGGAATTTTTCATGTTTGTCCCCTTCGTACTTAATAAAGCACTCAGACTAAGAAGCACGGAAGTTGAGGGTACTTAATAACTTCTGTAATATTAGTTATACGATTTATGTGCATGCAGGTAGGCGTTTAATTTCAAAAAAATCTTTAACCCTCGTATGCCGTGCTCATTGTCTGTGAAATATTAAGTACATCATTATGAATCGAATTTGGATCGTTGAATGGTTTTTCACTATTCTTTTGACAAAAGAAAAAGGTTTTAAGTGTTTCTATGGAGTCCATCGTGTCTTAAGGTTGAATAATTTCTCCCTCATCGCTTAAATTAGCGCCAGACAATTTGTCTTCTATTAATTCATCAAGTGTGAAAAATTTCGAAGTCATAATATTGTGACAAAATCGTCTTGAGGGTGTACGTGAAAGCAGTCCAATAAGCAGGATTAAAAAAAAAAATCTCTTTATTTTATAAATATTCTAAGCAAAGAAACGTAGTACAAGTATTAAAACAGCATTTGTAAAAATTCACAACAGAGATTACCATTAAATCTTAACACAGCGCTCAAAGGCTTCTTTTTAGTTCACCAGCTTGCTTGCTGCTCCGAATCCAACTAGCCCTTCTTGGCTTGCGAGCTTGCTTTTATACTTTTTCAACAGGAAGTCACTTCATTGCGTAGGAAGTGACATAATCTCCAGAAAGTTCATGAAGTCAGTAGAAATAGGTTGACAATTCAAGGTCTTTCTAGAAAATTCTTTTTGTCGCCAAATTTGTGCCAAGGTCTCCAAGTTTGTCGCCAAAATTAGTATCTCAGGGAGACAACTTTATAGCTTTGTAACATATTTATCATAGTTCACATGCTTGACAGGAGGAAATTTTCGCATTTCAGAACGGAGAAATACGACGTATAACCGAAACTTTCCATCGTATAAACGAAGTACTTTATCATTACGATTTAATACGAATGAATCGGGAGTTTGACAAAGCGACGTATAAATGAGAAACGGATAAACGCTGCTTTACTGTATATATCCCCCCCCCCCCCAAGGAAACAGTGTTTGGATTCATTCCCTTCATCAAACTGTCGATTCAATTTGAGATTGGTGTTTAGAAATAGAGTGCATTCCGAGAGAGGGGGCAAGAGGGGGGCTCAGGGCGGACAACCTTCCCGGAATAAGGAAAAAATATATTTTTCTTATTTTTAAGAGTGTTTTATTTTTATCCCTGCGAAATGGGACCCGGTATGAGTTAAACTATATTTTTACATTACCGTTTCTGATAACGATTTTTTATCGGTTAAGTCATGAATATCTATTATTATTTTGTATCGAATTACAGTAAGTAATTTGGAAATGTTCTGAGTGTAAAACGAATTCAAAACTCTCTTTATAGGCTTCGCTTATATTCATTATTGAAGTTAAAATTACATTATTATTTTTACTATAGGTGCATAAATATATACTACTTCGTAATAGCTTAAAGAATATGAATTACACATTCAAAAAACTCAACAATTTGTTTGTGTCTTGCGTCTCTCCCAACATTTTCAAGCAGCAATGTCTAACCATTTAAGCATTTCGGATAACCCGGGTTTCGTTTAACCGGGGTTTTATTATATTTGTAAATGATTTGTGCGGAAACGCAGAATCGCATTATATGCCATTCTGTTGCTATATCTGCTTAAAGAACATTATGAATTAAGTATTTCGATTCATTTAAAACCATTGTTCTTTAACAGAGTAAGAAAGAAAAATATATAAAGGTATTTGCATATTGTATTTACAACAGAACATTTCTCATTTCCTGTAAAGCTAGAAGCAACCGCAAAAGGTTACACGCAAACAAAACTAAATTCAGGGAAATTCTTACACTGATTGTCAATTAAACGAAAAATGTCTCGAATAACATCATTATCAAAAGTAAATATTCTTTTAGAAACGGGAAAGACAATATCTTAGGCGAAATTTCCTGAGAAATGAACGGAAATCCGCCGATCGACGTGTTGGCTTTTTGGTTGTCATTTAATAATACTTCTTCCAAGACTAAACAAACGTGTATCAGAACACTAAAAAACAACTATTACACTCCGTATCTGCGTACAACATAACATCGTTCAACCGTTTGAGTTTGATTGAGAGGTTTGGGGGATTTTTACAACAAAGACTATTATCCCCTATTCATTCCAAAGTTTTTTTTAATCCGTAATCAAAAAAAGAGATGAAAATTGCCATCAAAAGACGGGCTAAAATTATTGCCGATCTGATTCTGTCAAGAGAGAAAAAAAAAAATGGCACCCTCCTAGAAAGGCCTCCATATTCTTTTTTCTCGTTCAACCGTACTCGTACTCAGGGTTGCCAGATCAAAATAAGGCCAAATCTTTTTAAAAATAAGGCCAAAAAAGGCCAAATTTGATAAATTGATTAAAATCGTCATTTGCTATTAGAAAAACAGCTATCCTTCATGAAAACGAATCCCACTTGATAGGCATATGTTCGATGTTCTATTATTAAACTAAAATTTAAGTGAAAGAAATTTAAAACATTCTTGTTCTGTTCAGGAGCTATTTCGTTTGACAGCTCATTATATATCATTTGAAATATGTAATATCAAAAATTTATTAAAAAACAATAGAAAAAGTAATTAAAAATTGTTCTAAAAGTCATTAACGAAAATAAAGCCAAAGAAGGCCAAAAATGAATTTAAGGCCAAATGAAAATTCCTAAAGCCAAAGGCTTTGAAAAAAGGCCCAATTTCCACAATTTGGCCTTAAAAAGGCCAATATGGCAACCCTGCTCGTACTCATCTCTTATTTTTAAATCAAATTCAAATAAGTCAACAGCTGGCTGTTGCCACTCGTCTCATATCATACACTGTTATAACAATAAATGAGTTGAAGTCATGCTTTAGTCAGATAATATTAAATATGCTTACAGATGGAAAGTTCAACAAGCTTCAGTCGTTCTAAAATACGTACATCATATTTTCATAATAAGTTTAATTAATATACGAAGGAAACAGCTTAATATATTTCAAGTAAAATAGTGAGTTAGGAGAAATGAGTATCAGAATTTATAAAAGCTGCAGATTAATGTAAAATGAAATCTAAGCTACTTTCTCCTTACAAAATACGATTCAATTTTAGTTTCATTTCCTTAACAAGGCGGCAGTGGCTTGGTGGTAAGGTCTCGGTATCGGTGTTGGAAAGTTCCAGGTCGAAATCGGATTTTGCCAAAGATCTGCCGTGCATATGAGGGGTCTATTCTGGTACCCCCGGTTGGGTTCCGTTGCGCACGTTAACAACGGAACCCAACCGGGGGTACTAGAATAGACCCCTGAGTCTGGTGCGCATTAAGCAGTTGGGACGTGGAAGGGCGGCTGCCGCTCATGCGCTGTCATCTGACTGTGCCTGAGAATTATTAGATAGTTCAAAAATATAGATTTACTGATGATGCTTCAAAACCGGACACACAGTCAAACCCCGGTATAAGGAACCCGGGATATAGCGATCCCTCAGTTGTAACGAACTTTTCAGATGCTCCCAACCGAACTGCAATGCCGCTAATGAGGGGCGTAGTGGAGCAGGAACGCCGTTCCGACGGTTTTTTTTTAAAATGAAATATTAATAAGAAAAAATTGCGAAAATATTTTTTAAACAGCGCGATTTCTGTCGCACAAGCTAGAGCGTTCCGGCACTGCTTATTTTGCGACTACACCACTGCCACTAATGTATTTTCAAATGCTTGTAACGATCTTCAGAAGCAAAGAATTCGGATTTAGTTGAAGCAAAATTTACACTTTTCAATCTTAGTTTCAGCTCTTCAACGGAAAATCAGTACAGTAGAGTCTCGATTGTTCGAGTTTTCCATAAATCCGAGTTAGTGAAAATGTCAGTTTAGCTCCCAAATAATGACCAACACATACACAACACGCAAAAGAATTACTGCAGTGGTGAATCTAGGATTGGGGTCTGGGGGGGCTGAGGTATAAAAAGTTTTGTATCGTCGTGATGAATGTCAAACCTCAAGGCTAAAGTAAATCAAAACTCTTTAACTTTACAGACTTTACTCACCTGACAATAAGAATCATAAAAACAATACAATACTTTCGATAATTTAATAAAAATTACAATGAAATAACTAGCCAAAATGCGTTTTCGACCACGTCTAATCTATATGTACAAGTAGAATGACTACAAAATTAGGAAAATTTTCGAGCCTATCAAGCCAGAAAGTAATGTTGAAACGTTTTTATTATTTTTTAAAAACAGGGAAATTAAAAAAAAAAACCAGTTGTAATGATGTTAAATAAAATCAAGAATTCTGGCTTGGCTCTGGGGGGGGGACTTCTAAGCAGCCCGATAGCCCCTGGATTCGCCACTGAATTACTGCATCTGGTTGGTTTTATTGTTTTTCGACGGGTCATGTCCACTGCGCACCCCTGAAGCTGGCCTGTCGAAATGCCCCTCCCAAAGAAAATGGACATATATAAGATCGATATATAGAGCAATGTGTTTAAAACAAAACAATGGGGAACTTCAGCATTTTTTTGTACTTTTAACTCGATTTAAAAATGCTTGAAAACGAACACACATATTAGAAAAAAAATTTAGACAGATTTTTTTTTTTTTAATTTGCAATCAAAGTTCGGCCTCAGAAAACGCGGGAAAAACGATCTATTTGGCGCAAAAAAACGAGTCTGACGTCATAGCTTGACAGGGAGACATACGCTTCCTCTTCCCGTCTGCTCTCTATAGAGATTCTCTTTTTTTCTTATATTTTCGAACCTGCATCAGATAAATAATGTCGGCAAGATACAAGTATTGCATTGTTCCTAAATGTAGTAATGTCAGCCAACGGCATCCGATAAATTATTATTTTATCAGTGTGCAAAATTATATTATTCGCAAAAAGTGATGTAAAGCGGTGAAGAGATCCATTTAACTGAATTATCAGCAAGCACCGTTCGTCATTTTGATGTGAGCTATTAATCTACACTCATATCTATTATTTAAAATTGTAATCATGAAGAAGGTAATTAGAATTGATATCTTTTTGTTTTAAAGTATTTATATAAAGAGGTTAGCAGCCAAAAAAAAAAAAAAAAGATATTTTAAAGCAATAGTAAAAGCTAATTGGTTTTTTCCCGTTTGATTACATGGAATTTATTTTGGCCTCTCAATGGGTAAAAAATATAGAAGATTCCACCTTCTTTCCTTAAAAAACTTGCTCTTGTTATTTTATTGGCAAATTTTTTTCAATGGATATCAATGTTTCTTATATTTTAAAAAACATTACAGTACTATTGAAAATTAATAAGAATATCTTAGAAATTAGTTTAAATTCACGACTTTTTTTTGATAATGAAATTATTTATTCGTAGTTCAACAAAATAATTCGCAGAATTAATTTCTTGATGCAAAATAAATTTTATATTCAATGAATGTATTAAAATCAAAAAATTTGTCTTCAAAAGTTAGTTAAAGAAGTATAAGGCGAGGTTAGCAGGAAAAAAGAAATATATATTTTAAGGAAATGGTTAAACTCTGGCTCTGCTTTCCCCCTGCCATCCCCTTTGATTACATGGAATCTACATTTTAAGAAACCATTGATACCCCATAACAATATCATCAGGAAGCAATTGTAAAGAAGAGCCTTGAATCATATTTGTTTTGTTTTTGAGAGCATAAGATGAGGTTAAACGCATAAGCACCTGTATGAGCTCATATTTAAAGATCATGTGGCCACGTAGTTTTGCGTTCTATTGTTGATTAAGGTTTAGAAATAGATTTAATATTGTTTCTATTTTTTAGCACCGATTTTAAAAAAGAAATATTTTATACTTTCAAACCATTTGCCTTTGTTTAATTTTTTTTGCGTTTACTTTTTCACATGAAAGTTAAGCGCGGGCGCATACATGAAAACGTTGCTGGCCTTCAGCGGTTTTCTTTTTTTTTTATTTATGCTGATCCATCCGCACACGGGGATAGTGAGATTTGTTAATTTATTTTTTCATTTTCAGTTGATTTTTTTTTTATGGGAGTTTAAAGATTTCCTTTCTTTTCTTTATGCAGAATTCGGTTAACATTAAAAAGAAGTTAAGCTAGAATTAATTTTGTTTCATCGGTTCTGTTTTTCATGCTTTTTTTTTTATTTTTTAAGCACTTTGTCTGTCTACAAATTAGTATACACAACATGGAATACTGTTTGGATTCTGAGTTATGACAGGTTTTTTTTAGCTAAGTTCAGCATTTTATTTTATTTTTTGTTTTATGTTGTTTCATTGAGGAGAATTATAAGACAAAAAAGGAGAAATTTTACTGTTGTGCTTTTATTCCTCGTATCTCAGCCATCATAAAATTGGAATTTTTCTTGAAATACATTGTCATCATTGTAGAATCAATCCTTGACAAATTATCCGATTTACCTTGTACAAAACCGATATCCATTGTGTAATTGAACATTGAATAGTAGAAAAGCCAAAAGCTTCACTTTTAAAATATTAGCTGGTACAAACGCCTTGATTCAAGCAGGGCACAAAAGTAGCGAAAGAGAAGTATGCGAAGGAAAGCAACTTTGACGTCAAAATCTACTTGGCCAATTAGAGTGCGCTTCGGATTGCATCATGATTCCTGCTATTTCAGTGCATCTTTCGCTCTCAATATTTAAATAAATTTTTATGTAAAATTTCACTTGCATATTTGAAATTAGAATGATTTTTTCTACAAATGCGGATGGCTTTCACGTGTTTTTAAAAAATGCTGAAGTTCCCCATTGACAATTATTCTAAGATATAATTAACCTGTTGGTATTAGCAGTAATGTAATAATATGTAAGTACATTTTTCATTTAAATATACTACACTGAAATTTAAAAATTGTTTTTATTTCCATTTATTTATTTATTAAATTTTATGATTTCGATAATTCGAGTTTTCGATAGTTCGAGGTAGGCCCGGTCCCGTACACCTGGAATTACCGAGACTCTACTCATTTTCATAGTTTAGAGAAATAAATGCAAGTACCGTTCATCAACGGATTCCGAGAGCAGCACTTTTGGACGACTTTACACCGGAAAGGGGTGTCAGGCAATGAGTCGTATGAGCGCATTTCCGGAGTTCTTTGTTAGATTACGCTCAGTAAAATGTCAACATCACCCTTCCATTCTTCACTTTCCCCCCTATTTTCATGAAAATAACTCCGCCCGGCGCATGAGCAAAATCGCGGAGGGTTTCCGAATCCGTTGCTAAACAATAAATTAATTTCACTGTTTAATTTTTAAAAAACAAATATTTATTTTAATTTATTACAGCCTATTACTGATTGAAATTTAGTATATATAATTTGTTCAACACGGAATTGCATTTAAGGAATAAAGAAAATCTTTTATAGCCAATATTTGAAAAATCGGATATAGCGAACCCTCTGCTATAATGAGCTTTTGTATCGGTCCGTTGAGGGTTCGTAATAACGGGGTTTGACTGCATAAATAAAACAATTTCATTAACATTACTTATTAGAACGAGCTTCAAAAGATAAATGTCTAATAACAGCTGCAAATCTCATAAGTAATATTCTATTTGAATATTTTTTTAGTACAAAAATGAAAATTTAACGGATTAAAAAACTTTTCTCGCTTTCAGATGAAAAAATATTTACTACTTCAAGCTATGCAATTTTAGGCAGATTCCTAATAGGAAATCTGCCTATTGAAATAGTTCTCACGATTCGCGACTTCGGGGACATTTCTGCAGATCTTCACCGATTATGGTCCCTAGAACCCAAAATCTCGGGGGATTTCGTAGACGGGCTATCCAGCTGAAAGGGGCAGAAATGGTGCGGGGTAAAAATTTCCCCAAAATTCCCTTACGATTGAAGACAGGAACAAAATTCAAATTATTGTAAAGCAACGGATTTCGAAACCATCCGTGTTTTTGCGCATGCGCCAGTCGGAATTGTTTTTATCCAAATAGGGGGAAAGTGAAGAATGGAAGGGGAGATGTTTACATTTTACTGAGCGTGATCTAACAAAGAACTCCGGAAATGAGCTCATCCGATTCATTGCCCGACACCCCTTTCTGGTGTAAAATTGTCCAAAACAGGTGGTCTTGGCACTTTGAAACAATCAGTATTTGACATGCTGCTTTGCACTGCACTCATCATGTCTGGGAACACAGCATGTGTTGGTTTGAAGTGGGTCATGAAACGGGGCCTTTGAAAACAGAGTTCAAGAGCATCAACAATTTCATTGTGACACAGTAATTCATAACATATATCTTCTCGGTGGTGCATTTTTTTTTTTTTTACTTGAGCTATGTTTTTAGGATATACCTTATGATTTAAAACAGAGTTCAAAATTATCTTCAGCACTTTACTGGCATGCACATTTTCTGCAGGTAAATCTAGCTGTTGCACACAACTGCAATTATTACATGTGTCTAGCACAATGCTGAGATTTTAGTCTTCCTGCCTGCAGAGTGCTGAAATCATTAATTCATTATTTTATGAATGAATACAAAACAAATTTTATTATTACTCTGTTCTATCATATCTATAAAATCAAGATACTATGAACAATGTTATTTCAAGAATAAAATTATTCAAGATAATTTTCTGTTACAGACTATAGGTATTTTTCGTGTTCCCATGTTTACTATCGTGATGGTTATCGTTGTTTACCAGCCTTTCTGAATAATAATTTTGCCGGAGAAGCAAAGAATCAGCTTTTCAATTTAATACTACTTCGCAAGTTGATGACAGCCTAAGAAGTCAAAGTTGTTTTAGAAAACTCTCAAAAAGGTAACTTTTACATTACGCACTTTAGAAAATAATTCATTCTATTTGGAAGTTATTGAACAATGATTTACGGAAGTATACAATTTCCGCTCCTTAAAAATATTCTGAAGAAATATTTAGGGAATACTTAACTATCCTTTACAAAAAATAGGCGAATTGTCACCTTCTCATAACAAACAACTTTTGCCTTGAAAGTTTTTGCGACAGCTATAATTGCTTAAAAGTCTTGGGCTGAAAAGCGGTTTTTAAGCACCCACCCCGTAACTTAGACTGCCTTTTAACCTATGCACGTGACACTCACTGTTGGAAGGCCCTAGTCAATTGCATTCTCTTCCACCCTCTTTCGTCCTCGTAGCTCCTTCTCTTATGAAATTACAGGACGCCTTTCGCCTTGCATATAGATTTTTTTTTTTTGTAAAATTAAACAAAGGAAATGATTATTTGCAGGTACTGTACCTACGAATAAAACGTTATCCGCAGGTACTGTACCTACAAATAACGTTTTATCCGTAGGTATAGTACCTGCAAATAACGCTATCCTCAAACAAAACCTACTAACTAAATACGTCGAAAATAAAATTTACACTAAAATTGCAGGTATTTAGATTCTGAGCCGTCTCGTCAATCTCTACTAATAATAAAGGAAAATGTGTGTGTGTGTTGACTCTCTACCGGCAAACCGCTAGAGCTACGAAATTAATATTTCGGAGGGTGGGAAACCCTTTTTTGAAATTTTAATTAGAATTTCGATTAATTAAAAATTAAGCGAAATTTTTGTTTTTTTTTCTTTAATAACTTCGTGTATTAATGTATCAGAGAATTGTCGGACACATTTCAAAAATTAATTAAAAAAACTAATAATGTTACAACTACGGGTTTTTTTTTTTTTATACGAGATCGCATTTCAAAAGGTTTTTTTTTTTTTTGAGGTAGGAAACGCGCCGTTACCGTCGTAAATTATTGGACCTCTCCCATTTTTGACAGCCATTATCTGCGAAACTATTAAAGTTAGAAGAAAAATAAAAGCATGTATTTGTAGTGAATTTTACGCTCTTTAATTTGTTAATTCGCATGTAGTTTGAAAACTGAATAGTTTTCGAGATATACAAGAGAAACTAAAAAAGGAAACCAGAAAACGCGCATCGGCTTCTGCCGATCGGTTGCCCTTTGCGTGCGGAATTCTCTCGCTGTAGCAAATTTAGAACGCCACGTTACTTATCTGAAAAAAAATCTTTTCATTTACGCTCTCATTTTAAAAAAAAAGGTAGTTGTAACATTATTAGTTTTTAAAAATTAATTTTTGAAATGTGTCCCACAATTCTCGGGTACTCTGTATTACAGCACAAAATCATTTTAACACCACCTTAAAAGTGCAAAAAATTACCTTTTCAACGATATTAATTAAGTTTCTGTGCGGTATTTCTCTAATTTTAATGAGTTTTAAAATATATTTTTCAATTCCTACTATTAGTTCACACTCTCCCTATATATATTTATATATCTTGTTCAAATTTTCAATTGTTAATAAAATACTTTTTATTCATCCACTCAAGTTCAAATACATTTTTAAAAACTTCTAGTGGATGACACTTGATGTTAATACAGTTTTTTCATTTTTCTTTTTTGACCTAAGTAGGAAATGACTTAATTTTTTTTATATTTCTTGTTAGGCATAATTTACAACAAAACTTTTCATTGTTGCAATGAAATTCAAACCGCTTTCATTGTTTAAAACGAGTACTTACTTGCGTCTTTCTCTTCCATTATTGAAAGTTAAGGTAATATCTTAATGTTTAATCCGATGTTTTATTTCTTTTTTTTTCAGTATGTTTTAATCCCCTTAACATGCTGCTGGGCGTAAAATGCGCCGCGCCATTTTAATATCGAAATCAAATGAGTATTTTGCATTATGA
>BGPR01022625.1:0-13513 GCA_013235015.1 Araneus ventricosus | reverse complement strand
TTAATATCGAAATCAAATGAGTATTTTGCATTATGAATAAGAAAGTGAAGTTGGCGCCGGCAGGGTGCAATTAGATGCAACATGAGACAGAAAGCTACTCGACTCCATTAGGGATGTTTATCTAGACCAGGGGTTCTCAAACATTTTTCTCTCGCGTACCCCTTGATTAGTCTTTTTATTTTCGTGTACCCCTTACTATCATACCCCCGTTCAACCATCCGTCTGTACAAAGTTTCAGAGGAGGAATCCCGATTTCTGCTCTGTCTTTCGCAGTGAACTAATAGCCATAGATGAAGGCCTTGACAACTGTCATCCTTCTCTTGCAGCAATGAAATTTGGATACTAACAGATAGCAGAAGTTCTATCCAACATTTGGCCGATTGGCATAGATTAAGAGATAATGTGGGAATGAATACTCTTAACAAACTTAAAGGACTCTCAGTATCTTACCGGATTCACCTGCAGTGAATTCCTTCTCATGTCAACATCCAAGGTAACGAGGGTGCAGATGCACTTGCTAAAGCAGGTGCTGATGATGCTTCAGTGCCTTCTGCACCTCTCACCTACTTGGAACTGTTCTCTAGAGCTAAAAGCAGGAATAAAACTAACGGGCTCATTCCATCGGTGCATCACTGGTATCAAGGTTCTCGACCAGGTGGCTGTCTATCAATTGACTGCAACAGACGCGAACCAAACAAGTCTTACTCGCTTCCTGATTGGGCATATCAGAAGTTTGACTTTCTCTGATAATTCTAAGTGTTTTGAGATCTGGCCAAGATGTACTGCATAACAGGCCACACCTGATCATATTCTTGCATGCCTGGGGCTTTCCAAACAGGATCTTGTTTCTAATCCTCTGTTGACTTTGGATTTCTTTAGAGTGCACAGGCTCATGGACCTGATATAGCTCTGATGATCTTCGGGGATCATCATCATCAACAACAACAGTTTTTACCAATAATGTTAAGGGTCTAGGTGAGCTTCAGAGTCAAATGACTGGAATTTATAACATTTGCAGGCAATTATTTTTGATTTTACGTTTTATTCCATTTTTACAATAGCATTAGTTCTGCATCAAAACATATAAAATCAGTATTGTAACAATTTCGCATTAATTTATAAGGGTAGCTAAAAATTACATTTGCTTTTTCTTTCTTTTTTTCTTATTTTGAGGGTAGGTTTAGGACTTGCACAACTTTTACTTTTTACACGAACATGGGGAAACAAAATTCTGTAACATTTTTAATCCCTTATGCTTTCTTGTATCCGCCATTACAGACTTTTAGTTCGCGTACCCCCCAATTGATCCTAAGTGTATCCCCAAGGGTATGCGTACTACAGGTTGGGAACCTCTGATCTGACAATGAACAAAACAGGAGCAAAGCCAAACAAAGAGCATGAGTTAAATGTTTATCACAATTTAAAATGACTTTGTCAAGGGAATCATGGATATCAAATTATGCATAAAAGATTCAATTGATATTATATAACTAGCTGGTCACCGAAAGAGGCTAGTGTAGAATAAATTTTATGTTTGTCTCCAGAAAAATTTTGCAACAAATGCAAATACCCATTAAAATTATTTACACAATTAAAAATTTGTATGAGTAATGGTCATAATGAATTTATCTTTTAAACAAGTATTATGAATAAAAGTGGAATGATTTGTATGAGTATTGCTCGTAGTGAATTTAGCTTTTAAGCAAGTGTTTTGAATAAAAGTGGAATAAAGTCAAAATCATATAAATATTTTTTTTTTTAATTCAGAAAAGGTAATTTAATTCCATAATCAATTACAAAGACTAACAAAAATTAAACTGATATCTTACCATACATGTATTAAACTCTGCATTCTATATAACGCTTAAAATGAGGTAGCAAAGCAAGAAATGAAAAGTTTCATTCATATTCAATAAATTCCACGCAAAGCCGGAAGATAAATCCCCCAAGTATAAAATACTGCAGCTAGTGATGTTTTCAGGACATTGCGCCCTATATCCATGCAAAAATTGTCATAAATATCATCAAAATTATCATAATACGTACACGAAAAATAAATGTCATTAAGTGATATTTTATTGCATTAGTTGTTGCTGAAAATCGTTATAAAAGTTTTGCAAACACTAGTAAATCATATTCCATTTATCTTTTACTGAAATGTTATTCTTGATTTAAGTCATTAATTTGACAGTAATTAGCTGCAAGTTTTCTTTCTATTGCTAAAATGTTGATCGGAGATGTGCACTGGTAAATACCTTGCCGGGAAGCAGAGTTACCATCTAATGATGAAAATAGAAGGGAGGCTGTCGACACTTGTGGATATACGCAAACGAAAAAAGAATGCCATAAAGCGATATTTTATTGTATTAGTTGTTGCAGAAAATCGAACAAAATTCTTACAAACAATATTCCATTTAACTTTTATTCTTGATTTAAGTCATTAATTTTCATACAATTAGCTGAAAGGGTTTTTTCTATTTTTAAAACTTGGATCGGATGTAAATCGAAAAAGGAAATCCTGATTGGTTACTGTTTCACTGCAATGGTAAATACTTTGCTGGGAAGAAGATCCATCTAATGTTGAACATAGAAGGGAGGCTAGTATGGCTGGGAAAAAAAAGAGAGGTAACACTTTTGTAAAATCTGGTGAGTTCTTGCCAAATCTGGAATCAAAAGTATGAGATCAAAAATGCAACTTTTCAGTAAGTATAAAATAATGTAAAATTACATGTTTTGATCCAGAAAATGTACAAGTTCCGCAACTCCAGCCTCAGAATATGAACTTAACAAAGTGCATGCTATCCAAATAAAAAATAGGTAAGAAAGTTGTCTGGAAATGCAGATTTGAGTGACAATTGTGTCAGAATTCCCTTTACATTAGTGCAGTCAAAGATGTTAACATGCAATCAATCTTTTGGCAGAATGCAAAATTTAAAGTCTAACCTCCGATACAACAAAGAAATCACTTCTAAATGCCGGTAGATTTCTTTTTCAGTTTCATCAAGAAAACTTCCGATATATATTTCTTTTAATAATTTCTTCTCTCATTTTGATTGACATCTTTTCAACAAGATGTTAAGAATGTTTTTAATTTTTAAGTAATTAATACTAGAAATTCTATATAATGACTAAAAAATTAAATGACATGGTCAGTTTCTGGTGACCCTGAAGACATCAGGCATTATACAAAATGTCTGCACTTCAAACTTTACCAGCATCACATAATATAAGAAAAACATTGCACACTTTTAAGTTTTAAAAAATATACATATTAAAAACTCGTTCATGGAAGTTACTAGATAAAATTCTTCAGGTTCATAAGACAGGGTGATTTTTGTAACTATTAGATAAATAAAAATATAGTAATCACAAGTTAGATAAATCAAGTAATTACAACAAAATACAAATGCTTAACATTTTGCTTTGAATCTAAACTAAATATGTAGTTATATGTCAATTTCTTTATAAAGACCTAAATTATTTTTATGAAGGAAATTTACTCTTCCATTAATCTTCAAAAACTTGCACAGAAGAACTGTTTGTAACATTATTAATAATTTACAGCAAAATATTGTTTCCCATCTCTCTACAAGTGGGATTTGACACTACCACTACACAACGGTTCTATGTCACTCAGAGTCAGATGAAAGGTGAGATCCAATGGAGAAAGGTAAGCTCTAGTGTAGGAGATTTCAACTGCCTTTAGCTCCTGCGAAGGGGAGATTCCAGATCTCAATGTCGAGCAACTGACCACACGAGGTGGTCAAGCCCAAGGATTATCTGTGTACAGTGGTACAACGTGATAGCTGTGCAGATTCTCCGACACATATTTTTAATGCTAAAACATCAGTGTAACAACATCTGTAATAATTCACCATCATCATCATGATTGTTTAATAGTGCAAAATAAAAGGATGTGTTACTTCAAATGGTGCAATTGGTATTATTTCAAAACCATCACACCCATAAACATGATATGATCTACAATTAATTCAAAATATTGTCCATGAGATTAAAAATATTTATTAACAGACTAAAGCTAAATTTTATTTTAGAGCTGTTAAAAGATTATTTGTTCCTAAGTTTAAAATAATAAATTTTGTCTCTTTAAGAGAAACAATTACTTATCTTTAAGAGTTAAAGACACAAGGATGTGTTTGTCATTAAAAATAAAAATGAGAATATCAACTATGAATGTTTGCTGTATGGTAATGATAATTTTTTAATATATTTTAATGAAACCTTCTCTAGACAAGCATAAAAAAAATTATAAGTATGTAAACTATATTTAAAGTTATTAAGGCCAGGAAAAAATAAAATTATACATAAAGTTTGTGAAAACAAAGAATACATGCATAGCATATATAAATTATTCAGATATTGTATAAGAATGCTAAATTCATATTGTAATCCTGCTTACTTATCCAGTGGCTTCTCATCTATGTGCTTGTGGTGTCCTTAAAAAAGAAAAAACAGATTATTTCGGCATTAATTTGGAAATATTAGAAATAACAGATCCGCCTATTTCTTGAGCATATCAATCTTTTATATTTTTTTTTTCTGGCACAAGAAGAAATTTCTGAGGATTTCTAAAATGCAAGTGATTATTATTCATCAATTAATATATTTATAATGTCAACATAAAATTCTCATATTAACCACTTAACAGACTGACCCATACACAATGCATGCATCAATTTTTTAAAAATTATGAAGTCTTTTCTGGCATTTTAATTTGATTCAAAAGTTACATGGTATACATAAACATATCAAGTGTTCTAGGGACTTAGCAGAGTCAAAGAGAAGGCTTCATCAAATTAAACAGTAGAGAAAATTGAACAGTTAAGTGGTTAAAAACATATATGTATATAAATACACATACTGAATTGCATTTTTATAAATGTCAGAAATCAAACATTGAAACTGGGAAAAAATAAAAACTGCTCATTCTTTAAATACAACAAAAATGCAGATACGAAATCTCAGAAATATAAATTTAGTATTTCCAGTTAAAATTTACAATCTATTTTGTTTTGATTAATTAAAACTAATTCCTATTTTGTGACATATATAAATTGGTTACTGTTTATACATGTACTTTATATATCAGATAAAAACATTTTTAAAAAATTTAAAATATATTTCAGTATTCTTGTAATATTAAGAATTTTCACATCATGAAAGAAAAGAGCACGCATGTATGGGTAAATGAACTAATTTTATTACTCAAAATACACTTCATTTAAATAATTCTCCATCCATCTTTGTCAAATCGTGGAGCTGAGTCAAAACCAGGGTCATATTGATGAGCTAAAGCTCTAAATCTGATCTTCCTAAGCTGATAAATTTTATCTCCTTCGTTCACAAATAATTTCTTCTTGATTTTGGCTCGCTTAAGCCGTAACCCTCGGATTTTTTGTAGGAAGAAAAAGTGTTCCCAATATTCTTTGGTGTTAGGATCCATTTCTTCTAAGGGGGGTGGAGGTCCAAGACGTAAAGTCCAAAGCCAATCAGGATATTCAGAATCATCCTTCAGCTTTACATCTTCACCCTCTTTGAGAATGTTACTGCCGCAACAATAATTCACCAGCTTTTTTACATCACTTTCTGCAGGCAATCTTTTCTTTTGGGTTAGGGTAGCAGTTAGTTTTCCTTTTCCTGTCAGAGATCCTGTAAAACATGATTCCCAAGTAACATCATGTTGCAAAATATATCATGGAAACAAATTATAACAATATCCATTTTTAAAAATAAATTAGCCAGTTCCCACAGTTAATTTCTATTCTGCAATTATCATGTTTGGTTTAAACTTGTTTTGAAGTTGGCACAATGATATGCAGTAAAACACCGAGAATCCGAAATTTTGGATAATCCGAACATCTTTTTAAAATTTTCTAAAACAAATTTTTACTGAAAAATAAAGGAAAAATAACAATTACGAAGAAACAAAGCTAATGTTTATTCTTAACTTAAAAGAAGTATTCGAAGTGGTTTTTAAGAATGAATACAGAACCTTAATTAGTAGAAACAAACTCAGATATCTTCTTTTTACCCTAAACTTGTTTGCCACTGAACTGTGCAAATTCACCTTCACAGAGCACTCAGAGTCAATACTCTAGTGCATTTGGTATATCAAGAGGATTTTACCGGATAATCCGAATTTCCCAGAATTCAAACAAAGGTCAACTCCGATTAGCTCGGATTCCTGGGATTCTACTGTACAACCCGGAAGCAGAAAGTGCTTAAAAGTGTGATGTACATGGCAGAACAAATGCGGTCTTTGCAGAACATTTCATCTTTAAGGGGGAAAAAAACACGCGCACACACCAAGGAAAAAAAAATTGATGTCAATTCAGAAAGTAGAATTGGAAGTTCTTTCAAATTTTATGATGTTCATATCAGTTTTTCCATGTGTACCACACACAGAAGAATTTAAAAATAGCTCTGTTCTTTGATTATATACTATTTTTATTGACTGGATTTATAAAAATATTGAAAAGTGCAGAAAAAGTGGTTCATTTTTTCTGATTAAGGCTGTGTTAAAAAAGGACATTAATGAGCTTGAATCAAGAGATACCCTGATTAATGAAATTTATAGTATTTAATATTTCTATTCCCGTGCCAGAAGTAATTTGTGAATCGTGGGGATCCACAATCGACAAAATTGTTCAAAAAAGACCCACCACAATTGATGAGGATGACGCAGCAGTTGGAACACTGGAAACAGTTGGAAATTAAACAAATATTAAAAATTAATTTCTGTTCCACTGCATCATTTCAGAGAGTTGTTTATCTTTTCATTTCCAAGCAATTCAATTACTGAGGTAAAGAGCAAATTAAAAAAATATTAAAAATTAATTTATGTTTCGCTGCATCATTTTAGAGAGTTGTTTTTTTCTTTTAATTTCTCAACATTTTTTTAAAGCTTTCTTTTTTTTTGGGGGGGGGGGGGAGGAAGGGGCAGATGTTTAGTTCTGAGAGTGCTTTCCCCAATACTGTTAGCAAGATATTTTGACCTAGACAATAATTTTTTACTTTACCCTTCAAGCACCAGACGTGAAACTAAGTATGCATACTGACAAGTGTAAAAGATAAAGAATTGTTAGTAGAAAAATAATGGCTCATTGGAATGTAAGGAATTTGGTTAAGATGTGCAGCTATTATCTATAAAATGGTTAGCTTAGGTAAAGATTGTGTCAGTAGGGTTTTGAGTGAGATTTTCTGACCTGAAAACTTCATATATAATTTATTTCAAGAGAATTAATGTTGTCTCTCAATCTGCACAGCAATTAAATTATGAATACTCAAAGATATTTTATATCTTATGTGATACAGTATCATCCATATAGGGCTAGTTGGAGTAAAATGGGTAGTCAAAATATATGGCTTATAAAAACAACAGATTTTGAACTATATTTGTAGTTTTTTGAGTTAAATATTATAGTTAGCTGTTCTGACTTCCATTCTTCAACTGATATTTTTTTCATAGTTCTTTATAAGTGAGTGGTAACATATTAAACTGAAGTTGACAAGTTTATGCCTATGTTATGTGTTCTAACTTTTATTGTCAGGACCAGATTATCGAGGAATTCTTATTATAGTGGCACAATATATTTTTTGGACATTTCTGTTGCTGATTCAACTTGCAGCTAAGTAAGAAAAAAAATTTTTTTTTTAAATCTCATATTTAAAAAATGGAGTAAAATGGGTATATATGGTTAATGGGTATTATGGTTCTGCATTTTGTGTAGGACAGATACAGCATGACTTTTTTTTCAAATACAAAATTCATTTATGATAAATTGAAAATTAATGAAACATATACATTCCATATCATAACCGGTTAAAAAAATCTTGCATGTAAAGTATCAGAAAAATCGCAGTTTTTTCTCATGAAGATTAGCACATTATTGTTTAATCTTTAAAATTTATGGCAAGATGTGGTTATCAGAGGGATTTAAAGTGTATACTAGTTAAAAACCTACAAGGAATTCCACACAAAATAACACGTTCTTTGACAGATACTGAAAATTTGCAACCAGATGTTTCTGTTTTCTCTGATATGCCTTCAAGTTCTCAGAGCCTGTCTTTGTCTCCACCTCAAGAGTGTCAATCACAAAGCGTAACTTCAACATACAAAGATTTGAAATGAGCAAAATTGTCAGCAATATTGCCAAAAGCTTCAAATTTCACAACTGCATACATGAATAATTCAAAGCAAAAACACAAATGTGTGCAGACAAGGGCTGGTTAACTTTTAACAAGTGAAGATGTGATGGCTAAAAAGGCTAAAAATTGAAAGAGAAAATAACAATGTCATTCCCTTGCAGAAGAAGTATTTGGAAATGATATTTCTGAAAATACAGCTGTGAGACAAAGTCTAACAGTAGATGCCTGGGTAAAAGCATTATATTTGAAGGAAAAAAGCAAGCCAGAATTCATTGGCAAAATTATGACTGTTGAAGAAGATACCTATAAAATGAAATTGAAAAATGTAAGATGGGTAACTTCCATTTTTCTGGCTGTAGATGACACAGATTATATCAAAGATGATCAAATAATAAAAATTTTGAATGAGCCACAATTGAATAACAGAGGTCACTAATTTTTTACCACGTTTTTATTAACTCGCTTTCTTGTCTGTCTGTTTGGTACAAATTTTGCAATCGGTTTTACGCTAACTTCCCGATGAGCTGGAGACTTAAAACTTTAAACATAGCTCAGAACTAGATGACAACGCAATATTAACTAGGTTTCTTGTCTGTTAATTTTTTATTTACTATTTTGTGTTGTGCCAATCCAGAGCTTCGATAGATGGCGCTGTCCCAGCGTCACTCGTGTATAGCGATTGCTTGGATGAAGGATGAGGAGTCCAAAAGGGGCTTTCATCTTTGCATGCCACTTGGGGGAAGGGGAATCTTGAGTTTGTAGAAGTGGATTCCAAGAAATTCCTCAGGGAGAAGTGGGGGAACATCGCATTAGTGAGTCGCATATTTAAAATTGCTAACTAAGAAGGATCTGGCAATAATTTGGTTTTAATATTGAAATAAAAATCTTATAAAATTAATTTTGCTTGCTTCTTTATTTTATCTTTCATGAAAACAACAATTACACAGATTGATATGTTATTGGTGGGTAGGTATAACAATTTCCTATTTATGATCAGATGAAGAGAAACTGAAAATAAACATGAAATTTTCCACGTCTCTGTCATAATCTCATCAAGATGTTTAAAGTCGATTGCAAAATTTTACACATGCAAGACTAAAAAGCAGAAAATAATTATTTAAATAAAAAAAAATTTAATATGCCACGTTTTTAAAACGGACTAAAAAGTAAAAAATAATTTCTTTTTTTTTTTTTTTCAGATTTAGCAAGTGGTTGATGTGTTAGTGAAGCCACCGAGTCACACAGACTCCTTGCTGAGTAACCAGACGGATTACATCATCACAAGCCAAAGGGGGATGCAGTTTCCCGCTTATTATGGAACAGCTTTGATATACGGCATCACTGGCAATAATCTTGTATTGGCAACTTTCTGTCACCTAACCGAACATCGTATCGTTAAGTCGCCAAAACAAAATATCGCCAATGGGGTCCTATATTGGAGCTACTGAAAAAAGTCAGCAAAACAAATTTATCGCCAGTGATGCCGTATATTAAAGCTGTACCCTTATTACTTACATTTTAAATTCTCAAAAAAAAAATAAATAAATAAATAATAAATAAATAAAAATAATAAAACTCAAAAACCTAATGAGTGGGAAAATGAATAATTTTGCTTGCTATATACCCTATTAATTAAAAATACATTAGTTACAATGATGAGTTACATTTCTATTTGCAAAACCTAAATTGGTTTAGTTTAGTTATATTAACGTCCCGTTTTGAAGCAACACGAGGGCTATTTTGGGACGGACCTCGTAATTTTGAACCTCGGTCAGATGATGAGGACGACACCTGAGCTGGCACCCCCCCTCTCCAAACCTCCACGCCACACCAACGGGAGGACGTTTGACCACTACGTATGATTTAACGTGCAACAGGCCCCATACACGGCGGATCTTCAGTGGAATCGGGTTTCGAACCTGGAGCCCTAAGGCCCCAAAGCCAAGACCTTACCACTAGGCCACCGCGGCCCTTGCAAAACCTAAAAATGAATTTAAGAAAAAAAAAAACAGAACAGAAAATGTGGTGAACTTATATCATGAATTTTCAAACAGTTAAAAATGTAACAGAGTGGGCTTTGCCATATTGAATTATACAATTAAAACTTATCACTTATTCTATAATATAAGTTAAAAATGTGAAATTTTGTTTTCTCATGTATAAAGGTACCTAAAAGATAAAAGACTAAAATTCACATGACTTTCATCTCCCAGAAACTCTCTGAAACATTTAAAAAAGATAAAATTTAAAATCATCAGTTCTATACGTAAACAGATGATAAAAATATATCTGTTTCATGAAACTTTATTTATTAAAGAAAAAAAGTGATGGAAAAATATCCTACTTTAAAGATTTAAAAGTAGCCCTCATAAACAATTCTTGAATTGATTAGAAATACAAACACATATACAGCTTTACAGTATTTACAGATACTGGTGATTTAATGTCTTCTAAAATGTTCAACATAACTGAACAAAACAAAATGTTTTAAGAAATGGCTAAATAATTCTAACCGGTGTAAAACTGTACTTTCTTACCAAGAATAGATTTAGAAGCTTGACGTTCTTCATGTATTAAAGGAGTACTCAGGCGAGAGATCAAAAGACGGCACTTTGAAAAAGTGTTATTAAATACAGCCATTTTAATATTAACTTCAGTTATCTAAATCACATTTTAATCAAACATAATAACCATCAATACAACAAATGTGCTCTTCAACTTGAAAAATAAAAATATTAAATAAAAGTATAAGTCAAAGTATTTTCCAAAATGTACAAAATTTGTAAAATGGAATGAAAAAGTGATAAAATATTTAAAAAATGACAAAAAACTTCATAAAATACTGTATAGCAAGATGTAAAATTAATTTTCTCCCTATAAAACGATAATTATTAAGTTGATGTCAATTGTCATTGAAAAAACTCCAAAATTTTCCCTCTAGAACGTCACAGTGCCAAAACGATGAACAACTGAAAAATAGGCTGCAGGACATGCCTCGCTATCGTTCAAGCAATATTATTAGGTTGCGGGTAAACTTTTGAAATTAACAGAAAAAAGATTATGAAATCAAAAAATTTATAATTCAATGTTCTACATTGGATCGACTAAAATTAATTAATTCTGACCAATCAGAATGCCTTATACAGAATCACTATCGCGGAGAAAACCACAATTCAGCCAATGAGGAGCAAGGACACAATCTTTCGTTTCGCGGTGTTTTTATTTTGCGCATTTTATTTTTCAGAGGCTTCAACTTCAGCGATTCTAGAAAGTTCAATCTAAAAAATAAAATGGTATATTGCTGGGATTGAATGTAAAATCCACGTAGTGGAAGACTGTGCAGATGCTTTTCAGTGTTGCTAAGATTCAAGTCTTGAAAAAATTAAATTTTGTGCAGATCAGTGGATTTTGGCCGATGAAAAAGAAACAAAATAGCGCCACAATTAAAAGCTTTTTGCACTGAAGATAATTCCCAACAAAGTGTATAATCAGTGATGTAAAATACCTGGGTATTTATTTTTAAGGGTAAATACCCCAATTGGGTTTTTACCTGGGTATTTATTTTTCAATTCACTCTATTCATATAACATACATATAATGGTGTGTAAGAAGATACCCAGATAAATAATATATTTTAATTTTAAATAATAAAAAATAATTAAATCAATAAAAATTAAACTAATTAAGTTTTATAAAAAATAAAATATTTAATCAGAAAAAACAAATGCATTACTACATCATGCTTCGAACATAAAATACATGATTTAAATTAAAATTCTCTTTTTAGTTACAATGAGTAAATGAATAAATTTGTATTTGGTGCTTCTTAAAAATGAGTTATTTTGCTTTAAAAAAACTTTCTCAAACTAATTTTTAAAAAAGGAGAATGTTGCATTTGCTTTTAAAACTATAAAGAACTGATAATAGAAACTAAACTGAAGGATACAATTGTTCATAATTCTTTTTGGTTTAATCAGTCAAAGAACAAGACATTTCTGGTAAAAAGTTAGCAGATGTTTCAGTTCTAATAGTTTTATAAATTATAGTGAATGTGTTGAGTAATAGTTATTACTGAAACTTTTATATTATTTGAAGATGTACCAAGCATTTTACTGTTAGGTGGGGTTCATCTGAATCATTAAAAGTTTGATATTTCATAGTTTGAATTTGTTTGAAACTATATTCATTTTCTATTGCCTCCCTTTCAAAAACCAATTTTTAACCCAACAGGATATTTGAAACATTTTTTTTACGTTTTTTCCAATTTGGTTACATTGGTATGTTTATACTAAACATTACAGTTGTACTTATGTTGTACACTTTTAGCTTTTTTAACATTAAAAATTTTCAAGCAAGTGTTTCCTTTCTTTCCCATTTTTTTCTTTACAGCATAAAATTTTCCATAATAGTAATACATGTGAATAGAGTAGATCACTCCTCATTAAATCAAAACAAGACTGACTGAATTGTAGCATAGGATTCTGAGAAAATTAAGAATCAGAAATTTCACGGACCCTATCTGTATAGCATAAGCAGTTTTCAAAATTATTATTCCATTTTAAGTGTCATTTCTTCAAACCAAAAAAGGGAAATTATCCTCCGATCCTGTTTATGTTATGGAATATTTTATTCCGAATCCTGACAGCAATTTTTAAAAAAATTTGGTCAGAACTTTAATTTAAAAATATTATACCTTATGTATTATAAATATATATGTATATCTATAAATTTTATGTTTCATTTTGAATCATCATTCGAAAATACTTTTTTTTAAAGATAAATTTTTGATTATTTATAAATTTTATGTTTCATTTTGAATCATACTACAAAAATACATTTTTCTCAAAATAGTCTGTTTTGGGATATTTATAAATTTTATGTTTCATTTTGAATCATACTACAAAAATACATTTTTCTCAAAATAGTCTGTTTTGGGATATTTATAACTTTTATGTTTAATTTTTAATCACCATTCGTAAATACTTTAATTGCAAAAAACCCAGTTTTTGTGTATTTATAAATTTTAATTTTCAATTTGAATCCTCATTCGTAAACATTTTTTTTTGCAAAATACCCAGTTTTTGGGCATTTAAAAATTTTAAGTTTCATTTTGAGTCTTAAAATCTTGGTTATCAGATACTAATCAAGATTTTCATCAAAAGCGTATTTAATCATTATTAAGCAAATTTCCAGATTGGAATAAACAGGAGAAGTTTATTATTATGCTACGTCCTTCACAATATGGATGGAAGATTTCAGAGGGTATATTGAAAGTGGATTATTATCATATGTCTTAAGAGCTGCCTTCTCCAGCATAAAGCAATGTAAATTGAACGTATAACAG
>BGPR01022624.1:0-25145 GCA_013235015.1 Araneus ventricosus | reverse complement strand
ACGTTTCTGTGAGGGAATGTAGAACTTCTGTGGCTAAATTCATGTTGATCTTAACCATTTCCTGCCATTTATTTGTTGCCAGAACATCAGAAGCATTGTAGCATATGAACTTCATGGAAGCTGCTATTAACTTTTGATCTTTATGTGAATCAGCCAAGATGAAAACATCGCAAACAGGTCCAACTTGAAACTTCTTTGCCAAGATCTCCGCTGATTTCTTCTAGAGACGTTTCAGAATGAAATGATCTGCAGCCTCGTAAAATTTCAACATCAGATCCAAAGGTACATTACACAGCTTTCCAGAATATATGTATTTTAACAAAGCATCTAAGACATTTGAATCGACGGTTAGGTATTTTCAACGATGATTGCGAATTATCTCTTAACATACGATCAAAGACTCATGATCGAGCACTGAGAATTATTCTGTGAACTAAATCACTAAAATAACAAGATTTATACACGTTGTTAAAATCAACTGATAATTTTTCACACCCAGCTCTATAATTTACATAGTTAGATATCTCATTGCTTACCACTGTATCATTGTGCATTCCAGTAGAAAGTTAAAGTTTACATTTTACAATCAGCGTATCGTGGAACAAAATTTTAGGCTGATCGAAAAGAAGATCCTATCCAAGAAACATGGAAAGCCGCACATACTATTAAAGCTAATCTGCTCAACAGTTCTTGATGTGTAATGGGGCATTCCATTTTCGTCCATTAATGAAATTTTCAATGATAAGTGATTATCGTTTGGGTCTCCAAGACACTGAACAAAAGTTTTGTTCTGAGGCTTGGATCCCCATTGCTTGAATAATCTTACCACCCATAGAATGTTTCCAAAACAAGAACCAAATGGTGGACTTAAAATTGAATGGTCATCATCTTCATCTGAAGTACTGAAATCTTCAATTATCCAAGTATATTCACAAACATCATTCACTAAAATTTCTGTGTTAAGGCTGTGTAATTTCTGTGTTTCATTTTTAATAAATAATTTTTCTAAGTTGGAAAGGGCAATAGTATATTCATACATTCCAATCGGAATTGGGCCATGTAATGCCAAAAGTTCTAAGTTTCCTGAATAAAGGTATGAGAGAAACAGTTTCATGACATTCTCATCAACAGATGGCAAATCAAACTCAAAGGGAGTTGTGTCTTTCAATTTGAATTGTTTCCGTAGTACATCAGGACGTGCTGAGAGAATTAGTTTATTCGCCATAAATTTACCTCCATTCACATTGAATATAGCATCATTGAAGCGTTCTTTATTAAATAGCTTTTTGATATCGTCAAAAAGACATTGTAAATCACAAGTGTTACATTTGTAAACATTTTCCACTTCACTGACTTCAGTTAGAATTTCGCATTTGATATCTAAAACATCATCTTCTTGATATTTACGGAGAGAATCAGACATTAACAGCATATTTAAACTGCACACATTTTCAAATCCAAACTCATCACTTAATTCAGCAACAGTTTCAGATTTCTAGTCAAACACAAAACCACCTTGATCATACACTATCCTAAATTTGACATTCAGACGGCTAATATTCGAATATCCTTCAACTTTTCTTTCTCTTACCAAATAAATCAAAAGACCCTCACCTTTACTGGTTTAATTGCAAGGATTCAGATTTAACTGGAATGCCCTCTCCTGCACAAATTGAAATTTTTGAAACTCCATTTAAAAATGCAATCCTCTACAGCTTTAGTTTTAAGAATAAGGTTTCGGTTTTGTCGCAAATCCATTTTGACTAGAAAATTCACTCTAATGCACTTTACTTGACTAAATAAATAGAGAAAATCTAATCGCGCAAACGAGCAACAATATTAGCATTTGATGTTTGATATCTACAAGACCTTTGCGTTTTTGTTATCTTTTAAAGATAATGAAGTTTTGCGTGCATCGCGAGTACTGTTCTCATATGAGTTGGCAGGAAAGGAACTATTCAAATTCCTTTGCTCGTATTTCTATTTTTATCTTGCCTGTTTTATCTCTTTTTTATTGCTGGAGTTATTACAATTTTATGCGCAAAACGTATCTTACAATGATTTTTCCTAACTTTCCAAAAGAAATAAAAATTTATAATATAATTGTGTTTTTCCTCTTTTTTCTGTAAAAGCTTACAAAAATAGTTGAAGTTGTGACTTATTGTAGGCCAAATACTGACTTTTGAAAATTAATGTTACTTGCATTTCAGAACTGAATTCAAAATATAATATGATTGTATAGAAGAATAAACATAGCACACTTTCAAAAAAGTGTTGTCGAAAACTTTTGTTCTCAACAAATATTTGAAATAATTAAAACTTTAAGAACTGTGCATTTAATTTTGGAATCGATTGTATTTTGAAATTATAAGAGAAATTTGAAGTGATGAATTTCGAGAAAGTATTAAAAAAAGAATTAATAAGTTTTTGATGTCCGCAAAATAAAAAATTAAATTGAATTAGATGTAATAAATATTCTATAACTTTTCTAATTAAGGTGAAAATGTGTACATTAAAGAATGCTATGCTTTTGCAAAACAGGTATCCTTAATAAAAGGGAAGACAGTTCAAGTGGCATCACAGTCACGTGACAAACGTGACTATGCAAGCTATCCAAATAAATAACAGAAAGTTGATCAGTATGATACACTACGCAAGAGCCTGTTTCCTGCTTCTTATGCTGTGCTATAACGCTGAGTTTTCATTTTGAGAAATCTTTTGGAATAAAAAAAGCCGTTACCATTTGGCTTTTATATTTTTACGGAGAAAAAGATAAAAGATTTTTCATGTTTTTTCAGTTAACAATTCTGAATCATTAAAAGCATGTCTCTTAAAATTTCAACAGGAGACTTTTACGCCTATGCAGTGTGCTATATTCTGTTAGCCATATAGGATTTTTCAATACACTGGAGTTCAAATTCAATAAGTAACTTATAAAAAGTTAATTTAATAAATAAATTAAGTCTAATAAACTATAAACTTCAATGCAATGTAGTTTGAATTCAATTCATAATGTGAAAAGAAAATGTTGAATAAATTAATTTAGTAAGTCTAAAACCAGAAAATTTAGTTGAAGTTCTATAGTAAGAACCATAGTTATATTATCAAAAAATACAAAGAAAACGTAAGCAAGATTTCAGACACCAAATGAATTGTTCTTAGCTTTATACAGGGTCTCCCACAAAGGACTTTCTCATTTTAAAATTAAATAACTCGGTCAGTGGCGGCAATTAGAATAAAAAAGTAGGGGCGGGGCAAAAAATTTATGGACATCTAAAAGTATCCGGAGTATAGGGGTAGACAACAAAATTTAATTAAAAATTAATTGATTATAATTTAGCTACAAAATTAGTTAACTATTCCAGACATCATTGCTTTTTAATAATTTTTAGTTTCAGGAAGCTAACAATGAAATTCCAGCAAAATGTAGGGGGGGGGGCCCCCCCCGCCCCCCCCCCTCCCGATTCGCCGCCACTGAACTCGGCAATGGAATCGATAGAAGAATGAAACTAGTGGTATGCTTAGTCTGAGAGCCGTAAAACACTCCGACATAAAATTCAAAATTAGTTACAAATGTTACCGACAGGTGACGCTGTACGTAGCAATCGCAGTTCAGAGTCCGACATGAAGCTATAAACTGTCCTTTTAGTTCATTGCAATTAGACCGAAATAGGGGAAAAAATTTATATAGTTTTGAAACTTTGGTCAAATACTTCTTTGACATCAAGGATATCAGAACCAAAAAGTTTCCACCTCTCTGAGGGGAGCTTCCGCCCCTAGGGGGGAAAAACTGAAGTGAAGTGGAGTGTTAGGTCAGTTTTTTCTAGATTTCTTCAACCATACACATTCAATGTTAGAAATGGTAGGGTTGAAAGGCGTAGAGAGCATAAAATTCTGCGCCGAATGAGTACCAACACTATATATTTTGTTGCAGTGGTACGATTACGAACTCTTATCAAAGTTGCAATGATTTTTCAATTTTCCAAAAAAAGTCATTATTCTTACAAAAGACGATGCATACAATCAAATATTCTATCTAAATAAAGTTTTATGTATAAGTATTCACTTTTGTAAGCACATGCATATGTCAGAGCACCAATACCAGAGCGCTAGTGTGGTGTGAAAGTTAGGAGAGAGAGTACAACTACTCCATTGCAATGAGACCGAAAAACGACAAATAAGAGAAAATTTTATAAAGTTTTGAAACTTTGGTCAAATACTCTTCTGACATCAAGGAAACGGAAACCGTAAAGTTTCCATCCCTGAGGGGGGAACTCCCCCCCCCCCAACCACCAACCCCCAACCCCTCGAACTTACAATGCCATCAAAGCACAAAATGATCGTACCCAGCTTATAAAACAATAATTAACATTGCTTATTTCTTTAACTGCAATAGATTATTTTCATAAATATTCTATTTATATGTAGCCTCTTGCTGGCCATGTTTTATAATATCTTTGATACAGTTTCAGAGCGACCAGTTGGTAACACTGACAACCTTTACTTCGTTCTTGATGGAGGCTCTCTTATTCATCTTGTAGTATCTCCAAAGCAAGAGACTTTCGGTGATGTTTACACCACATATATGTCTTATATCAGGAGGCATTACGGCGATGAAGTAACAGTTGTTTTTGACGGATATACCGAAAGCAGTGTTAGCACAAAGGTTATTGAACGCCAAAAGCGAAGGATGAAGCGTACCTCAAGAGAAATAATTTTTAATGAAAGCACAGTTCTGCTTGACCTTTAGAGACAATTTCTAATCAATCTTGCAAATAACGAGCGTTTCAATTCTCAAACTTGCTAGCCACTTGGAGAACGTATGCATATGCACGTTTGTAGCAACAGATGATGCTGATGTACATATTGTGAAGACCGGTATAGAGAAATATGAGAAGATTAATAAACATGTTTATGTAATTGGCCAAGATGCTGATATTCTTGTTTTACTTACTGCTCTTACTCCAAACTATATAGATATTCTCATGTTGAAAGAGGGTAAGGGTAAAGTCAAATATAGGTTCTATAGCTCTAAAGATCTGCAGAATTCTAATCTTGTGATCGAATGCACAAAAAATCCATTCTCTTCGTTCATGCGATTAGTGGTTGTGACACGACTTCAGAGTTCTATGGAAAGTGAAAACTACAAGCAGTGCCATTGTTCAACCTCAGTAAATACCTGCAAGATATCCCTGAGATTTTTAATAACACTAAATCAACTTACACTGAGATTGAAAGAGCAGGAGAGAGGTTCATCATCGCATTGTACAGCAACACGAAGAAAGAGGAATGTAGCCTGAATAAGATGAGCAATTGCACTGCTTGTAGATTTCCCTTTCTATAGAACTCTGAAGTCGTATCACAACCACTAATCGCATGAACGAAGAGAATGGATTTTTTGCATTCGATCACAAGATTAGAATTCTGCAGATCTTTAGAGTTATAGAACCTATCTTTGACTTTACCCTTACTCTCTTTCAACATGAGAATATCTATATAGTCTGGAGTAAGAGTAGTAAGTAAAACAAGAATATCAACATCTCGGCCAATTACATATACATGTTTCTTTATCTTCTCATATGTCTCTATACCTGTCTTCACAATATGTACATCAGCATCATCTGTTGCTACAAACGTGTATATGCATACGTTCTCCAAGTGGCTAGCAAGTTTGCGAATTGAAACGCTCATTATTTGCAAGATTGATTAGAAATTGTCTCTGAGGGTCAAGGAGAACTGTGCTTTCATTAAAAATTATTTCTCTTGAGGTACGCTTCATCCTTCGCTTTTGGCGTTCAATAACCTTTGTGTTAACACTGCTTTCGGTATATCCTTCAAAAACAACTGTTACTTCATCGCCGTAATGCCTTTTGATATAAGACATATATGTGGTATAAACATCACCGAAAGTCTCTTGCTTTGGCCATACTACACGATGAATAAGAGAGCCTCCATCAAGAACGAAGTAAAGGTTGTCAGTGTTACCAACTGGTCGCTCTGGAACTGTATCAAAGATATTATAAAACATGGCCAGCAAGAGGCTACATATAAATAGAATATTTATGAAAATAATTTATTGCAGTTAAAGAAATAAGCAATGTTAATTATTGCTTGATAAGCTGGGCACGATCATTTTGTGCTTTGATGGCATTGTAAGTTCGAGGAGGGGTTGAAGTGGTCGAGGGGGGGGGGTTGAGGGGGGGAGTTCCCCCCTCAGGGATGGAAACTTTACGGTTTCCGTTTCCTTGATGTCAGAAGAGTATTTGATCAAAGTTTCAAAACTTTATAAAATTTTCTCTTATTTGTCGTTTTTCGGTCTCATTGCAATGGACTAGTTGTACTCTCTCTCCTAACTTCCACACAACACTAGCGCTATAGTATTGGTGATCTAACATATGCATGTGCTTACAAAAGTGAATACTTATACTTGCAAGCTTTATTTAGATAGAATATTTGATTGTATGCGTCGTCTTTTGTAAGAATAATGATATTTTTTTGGAAAATTGAAAAATCATTGCAACTTTGATAAGAGTTTGTAATCGTACCACTGCAACAAAATATATAGTGTTGGCACTCATTCGACGCAGAAATTTATGCTCTACGACTTTCATCTGTACCATTTCTAACATTGAATGTGTAGGGTTGAAGAAATCTAGAAAAAACTGACCTAACACTCCACTTCACTTCAGTTTTTCCCCCTAGGGGCGGAAGCTCCCCCGGAAAGGTGGAAACTTTTCGGTTCCGATATCCTGGAGGTCAAAGAGGTATTTGACCAAAGTTTTAAAACTATATAAATTTTTTCCCCTATTTCATCTAATTGCAATGGGCTATTTGCAAGCACGTTGAAATTGCATCTTAATCGATCCAAAATGTGCATTTTTCGTGCTTGCAAAAGACAGTTCATAGCTTTCTTCTTCAAAAAAACCCGCTTAAGTCATTAATATGCAAAGGAGTTACATTGTACCCAACAGAATTCATATTCAGCTTACATAATATCCTTCCTAGGAATTGCAATCCGGCACCAATTTCAATCCGGTCGGATCCGGCCGGATTGGACACATCAAAACTATTTTGCCTTTTCATTCCAAAATCAACTGTATAAAAGGTGATAAAGTGAGTGTATTACAAAGTTTATAAAAAAAGCGTTAATTTCTTATGAAATCAACTTTTTTTACACTGTTATAATTAATCAACATTTACGTATGAATCAACAATAAAAATTTAGTACAGTGTAACTAGTTAAATTCTAATTGTTATATTAGTTTAGTAATAATTAGATAATGACGGGCGGTTAAGTCCAATCTCACTTACTAGATTTCACAAATGACATCAATGATAACTTGTAATGTAACTTATATTAAATCTAACTAAATCAAGCTTATCAACTGAGATCACAATAATTAGGTATTTTAGACACGCCAAACAGTCAAATTCTCATAATTATGACAGTCATCATGGATCTGTTTAATCAATGGCACAATTATACAATAACGAGTTTAAAACTTCTTCGTATTTTTTAATATACTTACTTTAAATTATTATTTTAAGTAAAACAATTTTAAAAAAATCACTTTGGTTTTGAAAAAATTATCGTAGGAAACAAATAGTGTTAATTGTGTCATCTGTCAATCGACTTCTTACAGAGCTACAAATATAACCAGCGACCTAGAAAGCCCTTTCTGCTTCTATACTTGTTGGTTTTAATGTCAACAAATACTCATGAATAGAAGACAAGTATTTTCCTCGAACTCCTTTACTTTCACATGCAGTCATTTCCTTTCTTAATGTTTTCTCATAATCTTTCTCTTTTTTTTTTTTAGTCTTCATGCTCTAGGTTTTCATATCTTGCTAATCTGAGTTATTTTCTACTATATTATCTAAGTTTTCTTTAAAGCTATCATCTTGAACTACACTTTCTAAGATATTTTTCATTTCTAGTCTTACAACTTTTTTTTTCCGGCATAGTAAATGTATCATCAATTCGTCTTGTATAATCATATTTTTTTTAATTCTATAAGTATATTAATATTCCTGTTTTAATTTTGAATTGGTTTCAAAAATGACATGTTTGTTTTAGAACTTTTAGACTAGTACCTGCAATGCAAAACAAATAGGTACATACTTACAATTTAAAACGTTATTTCGGTCACTATGTAAGAAGAAAGTCGTATTATAAAGAAAAATCAGAAATATGGATCGTTACTCAATTCATTTCTAAGTCTAATTATCTACTTAAATCATTTCTCGTACTCGTAAATGCAACATAAACATAATTCATCTATCAATTGAACAATAAAAATGTCTATATTTGAAGCGGGTGAGTCAGCGTCGAACGACTTGTACACACCACGCATTTAAGTACCTACTCTTGAAACAACGCGAGTATTTTTTCAAGAAATCGGCTTCATGTATTTTTTTTAATTTACCGGATCCGGTGATCGGATCCTGCAAACTAGTGCCGGATCCGGTAGACGTCTAATGATGCCGGATCCGGTTTTCCGGATTGCAATCCCTAATCCTTCCCCATATAATCCAAAATAAAACCATTGTGAAATCATTAAAAAACCAGTACATATCACATAGATATCTCGACATAATTTGTCTCTATCTGTCAAATATTTTCCTTTTGAATAAATATATTTTTGCATCCTCTGATAAATTTGAAATCTGTGATCTAAGTACAGCTCTAATAATCATAATAAAAATTACAACAAAATATACGTTGCAGGCATTTTGCTGGTAGAAAAAAAGCAATCAAATATGCAATCAAATAGCGCTAAGCAAGTTTTTAAGGCGTATCCTATAAGCAGTGGAATGCAATTATTCTTCTTTTAGGCTCCTGACATTATGTATCCGAATATAGAATACAGTAGGAAATTCTTGTTATAGATGCCTTTACATATTATGAATGACTTCTAGAACTGTTTCCAAAGTTGTTATGTAATGATGGAAGATATACACTCATTTATTCTCTCTTTATTCGCACTGAGACGCAATAAAAGAATTAAGGTAGCATGAACTGTTTTCGTCACATACAGAAACGAATTGAAGACATTGCATTATTTATACAGGGTGGTCATAAATCATTCGACTCATTTCAAAAATTAATAAAAAACTAATAATGTTACAACTGCGTTTTTTTAAATGAGAGAGCAAATAAAAAAATTGTTTCATATAGGTGGCGTACCATTACGGCATTCTAAATTTGCTACAAAGAGAGATTTTCATACGCAATGGCTACCGATCAGCAGAAGCATATGCGCTTTTTCTGGTTTCCTTTTTTAGTTTTTCTTGAATATCTCAAAAACTATTCAATTCTCGCATTGTAATATAGTTAACAAGTTAAATAGCATAAAATTCCCTACAAATACATTCTTTTATTTTTCTTCTAGCTTTAATAGTTTCGCAGACAATGTCTCTCAAAAATGTGAGACGTCCAATAATTTACGACCACCTAGACCGTCGTAACGGCGCGTTACATATCTGAAAAAAGCTTTTTAAAATGCGCTCTCATATAAAAATATCGTAGTTGTAACATTTTTAGTTCTTATATAGGAATTTTTGAAATGGGTTCAATAATTTATAAACACCCTGTATAATAAATCTTGGGTTCAAAAAAATTTAAATTAATATTTCTATTATTTGCAAAATTAAGTTAGGCGCGAATTTCTTCTTTCTGTAAATCCACTCTGGCGTCCACTAGCTTCGCCTGTAATCCATAATTGTCGGTCCCACACCTCCAACCGTCACTCATTATTGAATCTCCTTTTATTGGTCTCTGCTCGTTTTTAAATTACTTTAAACTGTTCGATCGTATTTCGCTACATTCTACTAATGGTTATCTAGAAAGTAAGATACGATAACAACTTATGTCGCAGATGTGTAACAATGTTAAAGATCGCATGCATGCGGATTAGTTCAAAACATCTGCAAGACAGAGATATTACTGTTAGGGAAGACAGCACTGCAGATGTTTCGTAGTGAGTTGCGATAGTTTACAAGAAATTGGATACGCCCACTACATGACTCTACGGTAATACAAAAATTAACTAACAGAATTGAAATCCTATCATAGGACAAAATCAAAAAGGCCATAGAAACAAGAAACAAATATGAAGAAAAATCCAGCAGATGACTTTCTTAAAGGTCACCCTTTGCGTATTGTCACTGCATTCCTGGAAGCTGCTGCGTATGCGAGTACCAGATGCACCGTGTGTGTTTTTTGTGATCAACTAGTAGTTGATCACAAAAAACACACTCAAATAATGGCTCTCAAAGTTCTTTCTTTAGTATTCTTTTGTTTTTAGCTATATTTCCAATTCTAATATATTCACTATACGGTAGCTGCAATGTAAAGACTCATCACAGACTTTGGCCGCAAAATGTTCCCTCATCTCTATGAAACCTACTTCTTGCCCCCTATCATTTAAATATATGTTTGCATCTTTAAGGTTTTCCATTCTGGCTAGATATTCCAGGATGATAATGCTGTGAAACAAGCTGTTAAAACCGGGTTATGTATAAATTTAGAAAAAAGTGCGTATTTCAGTTAACAATAAAGTGTTTTGTTCCATTACATTCTGTAGTCTTAGTTTCTGGAAAACCGTAAAAGAACTCTCTATACTCCTCTAAGCCAGATGCCAGGGACTGTTATAGCATTAAATTTCATATTGATAACATGATTTCAAAACTAAATTGGCTTTTCAGGTTATATCGGTTTTGTAAGAATGTATTTCATATAACTATGATTATGGTTTATGAGAAAATTTAAATTGATCAATTTCGACCACAATTCATACTCTATAATGACAGCTAGAAGGGTGATGAATCTTGCCAAAATTTTATAAGAAAATATTTCTAAATAATTGCAATTATTATGTGTTTATGGTTTATAGGAAATTCATCAGTTTCCATCACGATTCACAGTTAGATTGGTGATAAATCTTGGTTAAAATTCGTAGAATTCAGAAATTTTATTTGCCATCATCGCTTTCCATAAAAAATAAAGGATACTTGGCAAAGGAAAAAACTAATGTTTACTATTTACTGTATATTCCATGTAATATTTAGGGAACTGAAAATTAGTATATTCAAGCTCTTTCAAAATCGAACATTTAGAAAATGCGTCGTCATTAATATTTCTATTTACCGCTACGTTCAAGCATAGCTAACTGTAATTCTAAATTACATTAATGGCAAAAATGGGGGAAAATCTAAGAGAAAGATTTTAAAATGTTTTCCAGTTTAGGCAGTTTTGAAGAAGTTTTTGTACCTTCCATCATGATTAAATATCCATCGTTTTAAATTAAATTACAAATATTTTTGCTTTCAAATCCATTATAAAATGTATCGCACAGTGCAAAAATAAAGTTGAAAACTAGCAGTCATCATTAATAATTCTGTTTACTAGTACATTTACGTAGATCTAACTGTAATTAATGAAATATCTATAATATTCCATATGAATTAATAATTTTCATACATCCGTAAACCTTAATATAATGTTCAATTGCGTTCATTTTGAAATCAAATCTTCTATCTAAGAATATCTTTATATTATCGTATTTGTATAATTTAATTTTTCTCCACATTCGAAGCACTATATAACTCGCACAGACAGCATATTTTCGACATCGCAAATAAATGAGTTTTCTTATTTGTATATGTACATATTTAATGCAAAATTTCATTTTTGCTATATCGATCATTGCTTATGGGCTCTTTTCACAGTACATAAACAATGTTTTTTTATCTTTAATATCCAAAGGTTATTTTTTCTTTTCATCTCATTTAAACTTGTATCGTTTTTGAGAGTAATTTTCTGAAAGACGGAAATGTCATTTCAAGAAAATTTATACGAAGAATTCTCATAAATTTAAAAACTTTACTGCTCTGTTTGAGACGTAGCCAACTATAAAAAGTTAAGAAAGTTCCCTCTATTTTGAAAGACGTAGTTTTTTACACAGATTAAATCTCTCACTCTCGGCATAAAAAGTAAAAAACGGTATTAAAAAGTCAACGGAGTATAGCAAAGGCTTAACACGCATAACAGTACAGATGTGAAAGGAGAACCAAATTTCGAAAGTGTATAGATTTCTCCCCCTACAGATAAAGGAGTGAATCATACTAAATGGAAAGGAATAAAACAGTGCCTTTGGTGGATTATCGCGAAATAGACTGCAGAAACCTTAATGCCGAAACAGCGCAAAAAGCCTTAATTTCTTCTTTTTGAAAAATATTTCGAAAAAAACTAAACCAGTACTTCATCAGCGGCAATAGCTAAAACAGAATCATAAATTTTTCCATGCCTGAAAGCGATAGAAAGTTGATACTATGAGAAAAATGCAGTGAAAAAAAAAGAAAGGCATCAGTCCTACAAAAGATGAACATCTTGGTGATATTCCTAATGGGTTTTCTTCGTTTTATGTTCTTAGACAATAAATAAAGTGGAAGCTACATTTTATATTCCTTCCCTGGGCAATTTGGATACGACAGAATATCATTTGTGTAAGGTGCTATTGGAAAGACTTTAGATGATTGGGAAAGATTACCTGTGCATACTTAAATTAGTTCCACTAGGTTTCTTTTCACTGCCAGCTTCGTTTTGCGTAATTAGACATTTCGATCTCTTTTTGAAGCAGACTATTTATATTGCTTTCTTCATAAACAAAGAGCAAATAAGTATGTTCTTTCGTGGAAGAAAAAAAATGATATATTCCATAAGGAAAGGCAATAAATTTAATACAAACAGTTCTTAAAAACACAATTTCAGAATGTTACTTTAATTTTTTTCTCCTTCTCCGTCTTTAATTTATAATTCATTACATAAATATTATTGAATCTTGAAATAAGTTTTTTTCTCGAATTTACTTCCGAGTGGTTCCACTTTTATGGAATCAAATTTTATTTAAATTAATAGATTAATTGATACTTATGTGCTGAAGATGTTTCAAAAGGTTGAAGTCATCGAGTTACAAAAGTGTACAAATTTCATACCTCTGGAACGTCAGAAAGTTTGTGAAAATTTGATTACAAAATTCTTTCTTTACAAACATGAAACGAGTCAAGTTAAATAAAAGTTTGTAATTATTTACAGAATAAAAAGAGGTTACTTTCATTTCCTAATTTTAGTATAATATAAAAGTTTACTTGTTAATGATTTTGTATACAGATTCCTTTTTTTAAAAAATAAAAAAAAACTTCGCAGTTAAGAAAATTTATAAAGTTTATTTTTCAGGAATTATTAACATCATTTTTGTTTTTTTCTCTTGATATGTTTGTAGCGAATTACTGAAAGAAAGGGCATGTGTTTTTGTATCATAACTCACGTTCTTTCTGTTTTCTCCGCATAATGGGTATATGAAAAATATAATTTTTATATATATACACATACTCACAGACGTCCCAAATCTGAAAGGCTTCATCTACACAACCAATCAACTCAGATAGCTACTGTATAAATCCTTGTAAATGGGACCTTCTGAAGTTTCGTTTGTTTTGTGTGAGTTATCGCAAGAAGCGTCTTTTGTCGCACTAGTTTGGTATCATTTCGCTTCGAGGTGACAACGCACAACAAAAGGTGTTCTGTATCGTTGCCTTTGTTAAAAGTAGACAGGTTAAGATATTCAACCTGGATTTCGTTGCAAATAAGGAATTCTCCCTCCAGGATATTATAAAATCGTGCGTCGGATTCGACTGTTCGGTGAAAAGTCTCATTGCAAAGATTCTCATTGCATTCTGTCTTTCCAAAGATGATTTGCAAAGACAGAAGTTGTAGATGAATCCGCACTTGAACGGAACAAATCAGTTAATCTGCAGATTACCTAGGTAATATGAACATTAACGGTTTTTGAATTTAAGGGTTTTTGGTAACAACATATATATGAAATCTCTTAATTCTCGTTCTATTCTAGTCATGAATTATATCTATATCTATAATATAAAACAGAATATAGATGTGTCTGTCTGTCGATCACAAGGACTCCTCCTAAATGGTGAACTGTAGCGAGATAAAATTTGCACACAACATTCTAGAGCACATTTCTAGGTCAACGGTGCTATTTTCAACTTTCAGAGTTAATTAGTTCTTAAGATATTTAATTAAATAACGGAAATTAGCCGCTGTTAAGCCTAATGCTTAGACTTTTTTTCCAATAACTTGACAGAATTAGACAACAAATATTTTTACGCCATCTTAAAGAGCATAAAATTATCTTTTCAATGATATTAATTTCATTGCGATAAAGTGTTTTCTCTGATAGTTAGTAACGTTTAAAAATTTATTTTTAATCCAATTTCTAACAATACTTTTTATTCTTATAGAAATAAATTCAAGCCAAATTACTGTTTCGCGCGCGGGCGTTTGCCAGTGTTAAAATTAATGTAAGAAAATATGTTTTTCCTTGAGCATAAACAACAAAGTAGACTTTTCACTTCCGGTTTCCTGTTGTCGTAGCATTTACAGCTTTTAATACGGTTACACAGTGATGCAATGACGTTAGTGAATTATTCTCTCAATGGTTTGTTTAATTTTCACAAATTTTTAAATGATCCTAATGAGTGTGTGCTAAGCCTTCAAGGTTACTTAGGTTACTCCGGTTACTATCGTAAGAAGAGGAAAAGGGAGGGGGAAAAGATGTATTAACGGTCTATCTGTCGCAAGAACTGCTCCTAAACGTTGAATATCTTGACAAGACATCTGCACATGCCATTCTGGGTCCGTTCCTAGATTAATTCTACTTTTTCAAATTTTCAAAAAAATTATTTCCCAAGATATTTGATTAAATAACGAAAATTAAGCCAATTTTCGGCGTTTTATTTCAGTTTTTCTCCAATAATTTCAGAAAAATATATTGCACGTAGATTATTTACATGCCATCTTAAAAATCAGAAAATTATCTTTTTAATGATTTTAATTTAGATATAATGCGTTCTTTTCCTTAATTTAATAAACATTTCTAATTTATTTCATACACAATTTGTAACAATGCTTTCTGTTATTGTAATTAAATTCACACCAATTGATCGTTTTATCAAATCCTTCATTCCGGAATTTTTACCATTGTGAAGTTATGATAAAAATATTATTTTCTTTGAATGTTAACAGAAAGGCAGAAATTTTATTTAGATTTTATTTCGTATCATATACCTCTTTCAATATGTTTGCACGACAATTCAATGATTTTAATTACTCTCTTTCCGTGATGTTTCATTTAATTTTATAAATTTCTGAATGATCATAATGAGTGTGAAAAATCCTTCAAGATTGCTGAGCTCACTTCCTACTGCAGGGAGAGGACCTAAGGAGAAAAAGAATGGAAACTATGCTGTTTTTTCCGGTCAGTAACAAAAACACTAAAGAGAAGATAATTATAGTTCGGATAATATCAATAAAATCCAAGATATGAAAGAGTTCTGTTGTTGCCGTAGCAATGATGGGGAGGGGAAATGGAGTTCCAAGGGCTTCAAGATTCTTGCCGGGTGGTTTAAACTAAGCAGAGAAAAAGAATTTTGTTTCACTGCTGGTTAAAAAGGGTCAATGGATTAACGAAAATCAACGGAAAACGCTTCCGCGAAAAACTCTTTTATTAAATTGAAAGTGTTATAAGTACTTGGACTTGAAAATAATTTTATCCCGAGCAACACCGGGTATATCAGCTAGTATGCAGGGTGTCCAGGGTGTTCTAAACCGTTAGAGATAGACATATAGTTTCAATTGGAAAAATTCTTTAAATGAAGGGAAGAATTATAATGTATGTTTTTTGAGTCACTAAATATATCTCTGAAAAAAAAATCGAATTTTAACTTTTCATACGGCTGACCCGGTCCTATCAGTCATATTTAGTAAAATATTCTTGACAATCTAACATTTTAAGCAAAAAAAGTCCCACTCTTCAGCGACTAAAACTGAGCGAGTTATGGAACTTTGAATTTAATGATTTTTAACCAATCAGCGGCCCCTTAGAGCAAGTGCTGTGCATTGATTGGTGGACCGTCTTCAAGACGGCTATTGAAATGGTGTAAAGTGGTCTAAGTCAGCGATATTCAAATCTCCATAATTCGGTCAGTTTTAGTCGCAAAGGACTGGAACTTTTTTTGTTTAAAATATTAGAGCGTCAAAACTATTTTACTAAATATGACTGATAGGACTGGGAGACCGTATAAAAAGTTAGAATTCGTGACTTTTTCAGGAATATATTTATTCACTCAAAAAACAAATATTATAATTCTTCCCTTCATTTAAAACATTTTCCAATTGGAACTATACGTCAACGGTTTAGAAATTAGCTATTGGACCACGATAAGTGTGGACACCCTGTATATATAAAATAAGAAAGTATGTGTGTGTGTTTATGTGTTCGTTTTTTTTTTTTTGTTCTTTATGCACGCCCACACCGTTGGATTTACGACGACCAAATTTGATACAGTGATGGATTAGCACATGAGGGAGCTAATGCCGTAAAAATTATTTTGAAATTCGAATTAGATTTTTATTTATTTAACCTCGATATATTTCTACCGCGAACAACTCCGGGTATATAAGCTAGTAATTTATAATACTTTTATAAATAACTAAATAACTTTTATAATAACTAGCTTATATATCCGGCGTTGCTCGGGTAGAAAGTCTAAGTACTTATAACACTTTAAACTTAATTAAACACTTTAAACTTAATTAAACACTTTAAACTTAATTAAACACTTTAAACTTAATTAAACACTTTTTCACTGTAACGTGTTTCGTTTATTTTCTTTTGCCCTCTCCTGTGTCTCTGACCCCTCGGCCAGCAACTAAACTAACCTTTTCTTTTATCTCTGTACTTTGAACCACTTCACACGAGTCTGACAAACCTTGAAATTCCATCTTCCCATCCTCATCATTGCTACGAAGACAACAGAAATACTTCATAGCATGCTTTTTATGGCTCCCCATTCTCTTCTTTTTGGTGTTTGTCTCCCTGACCGGAATCACCATTCTTTCTTTCTCTCCCTAGGCCCTCTCCCTTCGGTATGAACGGGACTCGATTAACCTTTTATGACTTTACATACTGACAGTGGAGTATCGAGGGTAAGTGGAGCTCGGGTCATACTATGATCTTTTTTCTCCCCCTTCATCATAAAAAGTTTAACTTGGGTAAACGGCACTCCGGACATGGTATTTTCTGACTCTTTATTGTATTTGACTTTAAAAAGTGACACAAACATATTAACGTTTTGTCAACATGGTCAGTGGCGCATCGTGGGTAAGTGGCGCCCAGGGAATATCATTTTTTTACCCCAAGCGTTATTTGCTTAGCAAGTGCAAAAGGCCCTCGGGGCCTGTTATTATTTTTACGCCCCTAATCATATTTTGCTTTAAAAACTCACATAAATGCAGTAATGCTTTGTCTCCATGGCGTCCCTAAAACTGGCATCTATACATCCCTTACTCCCCGGTCGCCACGCCGCTAATTAGGATCATTCAAAAATTTGTGAAATTTAAACGAAACCTCGCGTAGTAACAAAATTAACGTCACTGGATATATGAGGGCATATTAAAAGCTCCAAAATAAAAACAGAAATTAAGCTCATGCTACGAAATAACAGCGGAAGTAAGAGATCTACCTTGGAGTCAATGACCATAGAAAGCAATATTTTTTTATCATAACTTTAACAGTGGTAAAAACACATGAATAAAAGATTTGATGAAATATTAAATTTTTTTTATAACAATAGAAAATATTATCACCAGTTACGTTTAAAATGAATTTTGAAACGTTAATTACAGTTAGACAAAAAATTGTACAACAATTATATTGATATCATTAAAAGATAATTTTTTGCACTTTAAGGTAACATAAGAATAATTTTCGTACGATAAGTATTTCGAAGTTGTTGACGAAAAACGTCTAAAAATAGCTTAATTTTCGTTATTTAATTAAATAAATAAAAATCTAATACGAATTTTAAAATAATTTTTACGGCGTTAGCTCCCTCTTGTGCTAATCCATCACTGCACCAAATTTGGTCGCCGTAAGTCCAACGGTGTGGGTGTGCATAAAGAAACAAAAAACGAACACACAAACACACACACATACTTTCCTCTTTTATATATACAGATTTATTAAAATTATATCTCTGATTCACCCGTGTGGTCGTATGGTATTACTTTTTGGTGAACTTCAGTTTTTAAAAGTTGATCAATCCTCTCAGATATCTGGCTAAAAACCAAAGAGCTGTCTGAAATCGGATTGGTTATAAATATTAGCAAAAGCAATTTTGACCCGTTAACTTTTTTAACTGAGATCAATTTCACACAAAATCTCTTTCAAGTGAAAACAAATGAATACCATCGTAAAGTGGTAGTAGATTGCATTCCATCGCTTTCAAACTAACCTTAAAAAGCAATGACGTGGCAATTAGCCTCACCATGGATATGCGTCGTTACACAGAATAAACGCAAATGTAATTCTGTAATTCAGAGAGTATTGTTGTGTTAAAAATGAAAATTTTTATCTGGTGCTTCATCTGGTTTCTGAAAATGGCATCATAACTAAATTTGACCATCAGAAACTCTCGCTGGGTTCTCACGTTGCATAAATATATCAAGAACAACGGAACTATTTACAAAAAATGTGTAATTCTTTCCCGACTAACACGTGCTATTTTACACAACAATTCAACCCAGTCTGCTATGAAATTGCTCAGTTTGTTTTCTCCCGCACCAAGCTTCTTTCTTTTTTCCTTTAGATTATGCGAGGTAGTGCTACTAAGGGTATGAAAGGTAAATAATTTAGAAAGTAAGATAAACCTAGGATAAAACGAAATTACATCTCACTTTAGCATTACTGTATCCATCTTGAAAATCTTTCATTCTCAGTGATAATCATACTACTTTTGCCACGCCGTTAATCTCACGTTAGTGTTCTCTGTCTTTCAGCAAATAGTGTTTTACTATTTGGAGGGAAAACACCTGATTATAAATCTGCACAAGGTGTCTAAAATGTCACTTCAGACAGGAAACTTAAGCTGATATATAAAAACAATATATTCGAAAACAAGCAATGGATCAATGTTTATCCACATGTTCAATTCGAAAATGTCTTCTTTATGGGAATTTTCACATTCATTATAATTTTTAAAATTTTAAAATTTTCTATCGAAGTAGAAGGGAATAAATTCATTTAATCTTTTTAACTCCCACGATTTAATCTTTTCAATTTAAATCGTAGGGCCTTCCAGAATTCTTCAGGAAGACTTTTTTCTAAGATATGAATAGAACGTAAAGAGTTTTTAATTAAACTCAGAATGGCATATTCATTTTATATATGCAGGTTTGAAGAATATGACGTTAAAATTGTTTATTTTAGAGGAGAAGGAAAATGCGATTCATAGAATCTCATCACGATTTTATTTTATTTAAAGTTCTCAACTGAATTCAGTTTTGAAACCTTATATATTGCATGTCTCAATGTTAAAAGTAATTTAATTTTAAAAGCATCAAATTTAAATATTTTCATCATTCTTCTGAAATCCATTAAGCGCATTTTTTCGGAAAAATTCAGAATTTCCATATTTTTAATTATCTTTTTAGAAAAAAAAATTCAAATTTACTATTTAAAATGTAATTTAAATTTACTTAACTTAAGACTTAATTTTAAAATTATATTTTAAGGTGAGGCAGGAAAGAAGACAGAAGCTAAATTGATGTTGAGTAATATGAGTATTCCAAAATGTTTCAAAGATGCCTAACTTATTAGAATTTTCGCCGGAAAGTTTATTTTACTAAGTTCTCTCTGCAGAATATAATATCCTAAAAATTTTATTGCACATCTAAATAAATATCCATTTGGCTTTAAAAAATGCAAAATTATTTTTTTAAAACAAAAAAGATTAATTAACCGCTTAAGTGGATTTGAAGAATACTAACCCACTAAACATCAATTTAGCCATTTATTAACTTAACTAGCTTGGACAGTATCACGAAAAGATTTGCTGGTTCTGGTGTGGATTTGATTTCTCTCGAAAAGGATTACACTCTTCTTTCCAATAACCAACTCTTTATTACGATCACAAAATTTACACTGACAGTAGAAGCAATAATGACTCCCGGTGGTGCAACACACAAGTCGTGCGCACCACCTATTGGATAAAATGCTTCCAACTTCTTAACACTGCCGACCTTGAAACCTTAAGGGTTTCAACATATTTATATATAGTAATATCAATAATGCACTAATAATAAGAAACAATTATTTTAAACACATGACGATATTGATGCAATAAACACAAGAATAATATAATAATAACATTGCAATGACATTTTACATACAGAAAATCTAATCATTTATGGGAAGAACATGTCTTACATTTCTTTTAAGTGTTCTACCAGTAGGTAACAATACATTGACTACTCTTACTTTTTCATCTTTACTGATAATTATTTCAGATATTCTGCCAGTTGGCCACTTTACACTGGGCATATTTTCATCTTTGATCAACACAAGTGCACCTAGCTTTACATTATTTTTAGAAAACATCCATTCAATGTTATCACTTAAAAGAAAATTAGCTAAAGTTTTATTTGGGTGGCTAACCATTTTATACAATTCAGGTGCAGTTCAGTGCTTGCACCAACGAAATTCTTAGCATTATCGCTAAATATTTTTGAAGATTTTCCCCTACGACTGAAAAAACGTTTGAAACACGCGATAAAGGCATCTGAGGTAAGATCGGATACAACATCCAAATGAATAGCTTTTGTGCTTAAGCATACAAATATATAAACATACACTTTATTCAGTATTCCCTTCCGTTGGTTTTTGAATTTTATATGGAAGGGCCCACAAAAATCGATTCCGACATAACAAAAAGGGAAAGAAGGTGTAACTCGTTCTCTGGGTAAATCTCCCATAATTTGACACTCTAACACAGGTTTGTTTTTAAAACAAGTAATACATTGAAACACGACCTTTCGGCATACATTTCTACCATTTATGATCCAAAATTTACGTCGAATATGATATAATAAAGCATTAGAACCTACATGTAAATATTTTAAATGATAATACGTTACAATAATTATTGTAAGTGGGTGCTTGTCGGGTAGGACTATTGGATGCTTCTCATCTAGACTCAAATCTGAATATTTTAATCTGCCTCCAACTCGTAAAATACCGCTCTCGTCTAAAAAACAATTTAAGGATTTTACCTTACTATTGCTGGGGACAGTAGCATCCTTTCTGAGATTTTTAACCTCTTCTGCAAACTCACCTTGTTGAACCAATTGAACTAAATATATTTCAGCTCATTGTAGTTCTTTGATGGTAAGATGACCTGCAAGTATTTCAATATTTTTAACATTATGAATAAATCTAAGGACATAGCACATAACACAAATTATACTCATATAATTATTACTTATTTTAAGAATACCATCAATAAAAGAATTATGATTAAGAACTGTTAAGGTAAGTGGAGAATAGTCACTCGTTTTCTTTAGTTCATCAGAAATGTCATGTAGTGAGATTGAAGCATCATCATTACCTGTATCTGTTGGAAAGTCAACTTCTCTCAAAAATTGACGCACTTTCCACCAAAGGGCATTATTTAACAGGATCTCAACACTTACACCCCTGCTTAGGAAATCAGCAGGGTTTTGTTTCCCAGGACAATGAGCCCAGGCCCCACTGTATCACACAGACTCTGAATTTCAGTCACTCGATTGGACACGAATGACTTCCATCTCTTACTCGATCCCTTGATCCAATGTAATGTGATTTTAGAGTCTGTCCAAAAGAAAACTTTAGAAGGCCTTTTGAGATCGACTATTGCTTTGACTTTGCTTGCTAGTCGGGCGGCAAGCAACGCACCTAATAATTCGAGTCGCGGCATGGTGATTTTGGTTAGAGGAGCAACTCGGCTTTTTGACACTAGAAGTTTCACTTCGACGTTGCAGTCTTTCACAACTCTTGTATATATAACAACACCATAAGCCTTTTGGCTGGCATCACAAAAACAGTGAAGTTCCAAGACATCAGTGGGTTCTCCCGTAGAAGAACTGAGCAGATATCTAGGGATGTGTAGTTCGGAAAGACGAGGAACCTCGGAAACCCATTGGCACCACGTTTTTTGAATATCTGGGGGAAGTTCTTCATCCCAAGAAATTTCCTTCATCCACAAAATTTGGAGGATGCACTTCACACGAATGGTAAATGGAGTAAGTAGACCGAGTGGATCAAAAATCTTTCCTATTGTACGCAGAAGGTGATGTTTCGTATCCTCGTTGTTTGATAGGCTGTCCACTAAACTCTGCGTTCCCACGATCAGATGATCTTCCACAGTATTCCACAGCATCCCTAAAACTTTCCTTGAATTGGCTCTCGGACTAATAGGGTTATCCTGCAGTTGATTTTCTAAACCTTCACGTTTCCACAACTGCCTCAATTCGTCGCTATTTGTTGCCCACTTCCTCAACACCATGCTAGCTTGATTCATTATGGATACAGCTTGCATAAAAATTTCCAATGCATCTTGCAAGCTATCAGCTCCAGAAATGAAGTCATCGATATAAAAACATCGATTAAAACATTCTGTCGTGGTCGGGAACTCATCATGGAATTTTTTCAGGTGCGTTTTAATGCTGGCAGAAAGGAGAAATGGGCTGGATCTTACTCCGAAGAGTACACGATTGAATCTATAAACTTGAAGAGTATCCTTTTCTGTCCATAGGAAACGCACTGCATCTCTGTCTTATCAGCTACGTTAATTGTAAAAACGCTTTCTCAATATCAGATATAATTGCGAACTTGTTCGTTCTAAAATTTATTAGAATATCAAATATATTCGAATTCAGTTTGGGACAGGTCAAAGACAATCATTAAAACTCAAGTGCTGAAAGCTGTGACTTGAACTTGCATCGAAAACAATAGGCATTTTTGTAGTCAAACTCTCATCCCTAAACACTGGTTGGTGAGGCATATAGAAAACAGGTTTGTTTATAGGGTTTTCAGGATTAGGCACTTTTTCTATTATGCCATTCTTCTCATGGACATGCAAGGTTTCACGATATTGCAAGTTTAGAACAGGATTTTTCTTAAATCTCCGAATAAGTGAATGTAGTCTCTTTTTCGCAACACTGTAATTATCATTAAGATCATGCCAATGCCTTTTCCATTGTAATTCAACCTCATAACGGTTATTCTTGTAGCGAACAGTTTTTTCAAATGTCTCTAAAGATTGATCTACCTCATTGTAATTAGGATCATCTTTAATTTTTATTGATTCAAGCTGCCAAAATTTTTTGATGTCATTTCCTATATCACTACAATCATAAATAAGCCCGCAATGAGTATATTGGATATTTTGAGATTGTGAATTTGAAGTGCTACCAGTGGCTATAAAGTCAAACACAGAGTTCTAAAATTTTAGTTCAGAATTGGGCATTTCAACTTGTCCGAATCTCAAGAGTTGGTAAAATACCTCTGCTCCCAATAACACATCAATTTTTCCAGGTCGATAAAAATAAGGATCAGCGAGTTTAATATTCAAGGGCAAATGCTGTTTAGGAATTTTCAAAGAATCAATAGGGATCATACTTGAGATTTTAGGAACACAAAAAAATTCTAATCGCATCTCAAAGTCACTTTTATTAGAGACTAGCAGTACGCGCACGGCGTTGCCCGTGGAATCAGGACTTTAACAAAATGAAAAAAAAAAAAGAACCGCCCACAATGACATGAAAAAGTTTTGAAAACAAAATCAAAACAAAAGATACACATTTTTTGATTTTCCTGCTTATTTTTTTTTCACTCTACAGTACAGAGTACGTTAATCCAAAACAATATTACAAAATTGGAACGTGAAAATGATTATTATACAGCAAGCAAAATATAAATAAAATCCGAAAATAATAATCGAAGTAATTCATTCAGGTGAAGGTCATGACGTATCCTACGCGTCCGCCAATCAAAATTGGCATCAACGTTCCGAAGAAGTACCGCTTTTGGAACTCGATCGAGAAAAATAACTCGCAACGGCCCAGAAAAAAATTAATTTAAAAAAAACGATAAAAGATATTTTAACCATTCTTGTTTTAAATCCGACAGAACCGTTCTAGTTATAAGCTGAAAAAAATTGAAATTAATAGTGTTATTAGAAAGTCGGATGCAACAAATTTAAAATCAAAAGTAACATCTTGATGCCAAAACTGGGTATTTTTTAAAAATTTCTCAAAATTCAGTAAATTACGTTAGAAATTCAAAACTAACTTCATTAGAACGGAAATCGCGTGCTCTTTCCGATGGTGTATCTATTTTTGTCGTGCAATTATTCGAAACCAATCTATTGAGAAATTAGTGCGAAAAATCAACCAAAACAACACAAAACATTAAATAAAAAAAATTCTAGGTTAAAATTTAAAATTTCGGCTTCGAGGTGCATTCAATCACCATTACGACTACCTGTGTGCCAAATTTCATGGCTGTAAGTGCGATAGATTCGTCTGGACATCGCAGACAAACACACACACACACACGCACGCACGCACACAAACATTGCCTTTTATATATATTAGAGACTACGGTGCATGCTCTAGAACTCACATTTATTTTAGCACTATTCAAACCAGAAACCGCTATAGATATTTTTTCCTTTTTAATTTGCAATAAATCAGCGAACTCGGTTGTTATGAATGAACACATGGACCCGACGCACAGTGGGATATTTGACGAATCTGGGCGGCCAAAATTATTTTTCGGTTTTAAACTAATTTAAACGTATTAGTTAGTAAATTAATGAACTTTTTGCAGAAAATATTGCTTTATATCTTAAAAATAATTGATATTTTATAACTTCATAGTTATATACAGGGTGGTCATAAAGTAACTTGCCCTATTTAGAGGCTTCTGGGGCGCACTGCATTTAGAGTATCAAGACGAGATTTTGGATCTAAGTATTATGGGATATGCGCTTGCGATTTTATAGGTATAGAATGTACCACCCCTTATGGTTTCGGTTACAGTTAAAAATATTATAATTTTTTTCAATGGCAACCAACACCTTAAATTTTTTTTATTATTAATGAATATATTATCTTGATATTCTATATCTATATAATATATAGATACCTTGTACATTGAACAGAATTAATAATATTACATTAATTA
>BGPR01022623.1:0-25147 GCA_013235015.1 Araneus ventricosus | reverse complement strand
CGGTATTTCCACACAAAGGTCAGAAAGTTTCTGGACATAGTCTAAAACGAATCAGGATTCAAGCTTCCTGTCCCTTACCAGGCTTATGGGCCAAGCGCGCTTCCTGTCTCTAACAATCACTTTTCCTTATGGCTATTCCTTTTCGTTTCTGAATATAAATTACGAGCCAGCAAAGAAGATTTCGGATTCCTGCTTGCTCGATAGTTGTAGAGACGTTGACGCTATATTTTTTTAGAGTATAGAGTAAAATTTACTCTTTGGTAAGCCTCATATTTTACTAAACTGTTCGTTGACACCTCTTCATAATTATCTGATGCTCATTCAGACTTATTTGGAGGTAATCAAAGATCGTAACTAGAGGCTACTTCACATACAATTATGCTATCCAATAATAAATTCTAACCTTATATTTTAGCGTTTTATTCTCATAGTTAATATTTATTATTTTCATGATAAATTAAATGTGGAGTTTAGCTTTAAAGCATTTGGTTTATTCAATTTAACCAACAGACCGTATATTCTTCATTATCTTATTGCAGAGTCATTCGAAATCCGTTTAACAGTTAAGTGGTACATACAAACCATGTATCTTTGGAATCAGCATATCATTGAAATTTGAGACGTTTCATTCACTTTTAGTAGTGCTATATTTTTGATAATTTTTTCGAAATTTCCAGTAAAGTATCACAAATTTTGTGTCAGAAAACAGTTATTTATTTTCGAATTCAACAGTGGAACTGTTAAAATCTGTATTCGAATTTAAAAGCGACGGATAACATTTTTGCCTCTGGATATTAAACTATTTTAAAATTTTGAAATAAGCATTACTTTGATACTTCTTAAAATCGTCGGTATCAAAATTCAAGACCTTGCGAAAAAGAAATTGAATTGCGAAAGTTCTAATCATTATCTATAAAGGCCATGTCGTTGTTATCATGGTTTCTGTAATAGACAACTGTTTATTGAGTTGGTGAAATACGGGCATATTAATTTTCAGCAGTTTGACATTTAATTAATGGAGAAATATTGATTAAAACTTAATTATTATTTTAGTAGATAGGCATCCTATTTTTTAGCTACCCTATAATAACAGTTTTAGAAAGGACTTCTCAAAATTGAGCTATAACAGGACGATGAAGACAACACCTAGGTACCACCAACCACCGCTATAAACCCACTCTGTCCTTAATTCCACCTCACTCTAATTTTTCTCAGCAGAAAGATTTCTGGTCAAAAACTGCAGCAAATGATACACGACTCATATTCACGAGAGAGCTTTCGGCGAAACGGATCTCGAAACAGTAATCCTCCGATCCCTATGCTGAGAGTCTCGCCTGAAACCACCGAAACCATACACATCGAAGCTTCACAGTAATTCTCAACACAACACCTGAGCTCTCAACCTACTCACTCCTAATTTCCATGGTACTCTAATTTTTCTCCACAATTGGGCTTCTCATACACAACAGCAGCAAGCCATACATTAATTACATGCACGGAAGATTTTGGGGAAAACGAATCTCGAAACAGCAATCATCCTATCACTATTCTGAGAGTCTCGCCTAAACCCACGGAAACCATATGCATCGAAGCTTCACAGTAACTCTCAACACAACACCTGAGCTCTCAACCTACTCCCTCCTAACTTCCATCTGGCGCAGTTTAGCCAAAAATGGCTCTTGCGCCATTAAACCCCAACCAACCAACCAACCTAACTTCCATCGTACTCTATTTTTTCTCCACATTTGGGCTTCTGATACACAGCAACAGCAACTTATACACGACTCACTCGCTAGAGAGATCTTTGGGGGAAACGAATCTCGAAACAGCATTCCTCTTATCCCTATCAGTAGAGTTTAGCCTGAAACCACGGAAGCCAAATGCATCCAATACTCACAGTATCTGTCAAGAAAACATTGGGAGATGATCAAATGCATCTTAAATTATTTTCTTCATATCTTTAATCATCAGGTCATGGGATGGCACTTCTAGTGAACAATGAACATGTTTGTTCATTGTTTTCAATAGTTTTAATTTCAAAGATCCTTCTTATTTCATTTGAATCATACGAAAGAGAAGAAAACTGTAAAATGCTTAAAAAAAAATAGTAGCTAATCCTGTCACTATGTAAAGAATTAATTTCTCATCTTTCTGCAAAACTGATTGGTTTTAGCTTCTTATTCGTATCGAGGTAAATAATATAAACGCCAATGGGATAAATCAAAGTTTTGGTAAAAGCAAAATTTTATTATAATTTGTGTTAATTATTCCCCGGATGAGAATTTTTTTTCTTTTTGACATTTTAGCTAACAGTGTAATTTTTTGTGTCAATTGCTTTCTTTGGCCTGCTACTGTATTATTTTTATAAGAATAGAAACAAGAAGTGACTTTAACGTAACATGAACTGAATAAATATTTCATATTTTATTCAACGCCTTTCAAAAACATAAGAATAAAAAGTTTCGAAGAAAGTCAGAAGCAAAATGAGTAATTTTCTTCTCCGTCCAAATCCTGAAATCAGCTTTTTTTATGCAAAACCTTACTTTTATTTTGGTTGTATCTCTCAAACCTCTGTAAATATTCAGTGAAATATGCTCTCCTGAAAGAAAAAAGTATAGAAGAAAAAAAATTATAAACATGAAAAGGGAAAGAAAATGAAACATAGGGCTTTCCTTTCTTGTTCTAGAGAATATTTAAAGTACTTAACATGAAAACTGCTTTGAAATTTGTGGCAAGGAATTAAATTATATTATTTGCGATTCTCCTCGAAAATTGTTTGTTGCCGTAAGTTACTTATTATTAATAGTTTTCAGTTCATTCTAAGAATTTTATTTATTATTATTACTCGGAACTTTAATTGGTATCTTTATATACCCTTCCATATAAAATTTCTATGGGTGAGTGTTTAAAAACATGTTGCGCTGTTTTATGTATTTTTGCGCCCATTTCTGCGACATACCAGTTTATGTAGCATTGTTAGATTTATTTAAATGTGTAAATTGTACATATTTTGTTTGAAGTCTTTAATAACACTTTTATTCTTTTTTTGTAGTCATTAACTGAAAAAATCAGCGATATCTTTCTTTAAAGAATTAAAACTAAATTACATAAATACTTAATTATTTTTCCAAATTTTCTCAGGGATGTTGAAAAAAGGGCCGGAATCGTTAAAATCAAAATGAGTAATATTTCCGTCATGAATGAGTTATATTAATTTCTATTACACTGAATTAAATTAATTTATACGTTATTGAGAAATAATCTTTGAATGAATCCAATTCCATATGATTACTTTTAATAATTCATTGAACTTTAAATGTTTGAATGGAACGATATTGGTTCGTAGGCTGCTGCACAGGTATAGTCTATAATCTGGATATTCTCTAATAATACTATGTAGAGATCAGACAGCCATTTAGACTTTGGTTCAACTCATTACCTAAAGATATGAAAAACATGAGAGGTAGTTTTAAATAAGAAAGAGGTAAAGACGAAAGTTTGAAGCTATAAAAAATGTTTTACTACTGAAAATTTTTTGTAGTGGAAAGTTGTCTAAATCCGGGTATCGAAGATTCGAAGGCCAGCTGGAGCTCAACTATTTGACATCAAGCTTCTAAAATAGTATTAAGATATCTTTGTTCATCGGAGGACAATATATCTTTCCAGAAAAGTCATAGTTTTACTACTGATATATTTTATAGAAAACGGCAAACCGCCCGGGTTTACACCACTAGTGGAGAGAAACCTGGCACATATGATAATTGTATGGGAAATTAGAAAACTAGATTTTCAGTGGAAAAGCAGCAAACATTTTATTTACTTTGATAATTTCAGAATATTAGTTAAAAAAACTCACATGTAAAGCAATTGCCTGCTTTCACCTCTTCTGTAGCTTTCGTGGGATAAGCTAAGGCAGTTTTTACATTCAAGCCACCTTTCTCATTTATTTAAGTTAGAAAATACACCATTAAAATATAAACAATCAATGTCTGATGTGTTTTTATCGCCTTCATCGGAAGGATCTTCAATTTTTTTATGGCCCTGTCTTGAGCTGTTTGGAGTACCCGGTTTTACAATGAGTGTAGAGGTTATAAAATAAAAATAGAACCGCACAATTATTGGAATAAATTAATTTTGTTTGATAGGATATAAATTCTTAGTAAACATAAATAAGCTGGACTAAAGATAGTTTTTTATAAATATAATGATTAATAAATGAGCATAGTTTAAAAACAAAAGAACATTAGAGAATTTTCGTCTAAAAACAAATATGTTTTTAAGCATGCAATAAATTCAGCAGAAACAACATGATCAGAAGATAGTTTCTTCTTCTTGAATAGTTGAGTGCAATTCAAAATCTGTCCACTGAAAAAGAGTAATAAACAACGCCAAAATAAAATATCCAGTTTTACTCCAATCTCCTATATATAAGTTTACTTCAATTATTCGTAATCGCTTTCAGTACCAATATCAGTGTCTGACCTGAACAGAAAGATTCAGAGAAACTGACTTAGCTGTGAAAACTGTGAAAGAATGGTAGAACAGACTGTGAGGAACTTTAAGTAAAGATAGAAGTAAGGGAGATATGTTTGAAATAAGTACAAAAAGATGTCTTGATACATGTTCGTACTCCCGAGCGTTGCTGGGAACTACGAAAGATACTAGATTCATTTGTTTCCAAGTAATTTTAACAGATATTTCATATCTGAAAAACTTAAGTTACTTTTTAAATCCGTTATAAAAGCGAAAAAAACCCCGTAAAATATTGAGATCAATATAGAAAGTGCTAAGTAGAAACTGAGTGTGTTTTGTTTAAATGGAATCACTGCTGAAAATGTAGTTGGAGTCGCTGTTTCCTCTAAGCCAAGTCTATTAAACCATTGACTCACAACATGTCCAACACCATTAAAGGTCTTTACTGCAAATTAGATTTGTACAGACCCAGACAAGGCAGGATATGATCCGATAAAGCCTTGACTTTCAAGATGTGTGGAAGCTCTGAAAGAGGAGAAATAAGAAATTGTTTTATTAGAGATGTAACAGTGTTAATAATATTTTTCAAACCTCACGCGTAGCATGTATCATATCTATATACAGGGTGTCCAAAAAACGTGGAGCAAGCGTTTATTTCCTTAAATATTGATTTTAGACCTATACTTCCAAATACAAAGTTTCATCAACTAAGGTAAGAATTTGTGTGAAAACACTTTGGCTTCTGTGGAAGATGAAGATAAAAAGTTAGGAAAATTAAAAGTTTATATGTGTCCGATAGAGAAAAAGTGTCAATAAGTGAAATGTTTCTCTTACACTCATCTATGCTTAAACTAAGTTTCACAATTCTGTTTGGAAAATTTACAGAGATGAGTTAGTTTTTAAATGTCAAGGGCCTGCTTACAAATTTATATGGAGATGTTTATTGCAGAAATGCTAATTTATTCAACTAAAAAAAAACAGCTAAATGCAAAACTTTTTCAAGCAGTATATCAGCCAATCATTACGGATTGAAAATAAATTGCCAATGACACATTCTGTCACTCGGTTTCATTTGCAGATAGTTGCAACTATCGACTTGATAAAGAATGGAAGGACAAATTGAGAAAATGAAAATTTAAGCTATAACAGGAAAATTACCTAATATACAAGCAGAAGCTGAATTATTTGCTGTTCGCGTTGTGTTTATTCTCAATCCTTACCCAAAAGCAAAGGCGACTCGTACTTTATCTCTGCAGAGTTGCCGAATTAGCTCACCTCTAAAATTATTTTAAAAATTCGTATTTTTGTTTCCATTCTTATTTGCTTACTTATCCACTCTGAGAGTTCGATTAGTAACGAAAAAAGTTAAAAAAGAGAAAAGAAGTCAGAAAATGAATGAAAAAGTAAGGCAGACAAAGGACTCAGCTTCACACCAAATACTTTTCGAAAGCACTAAAATTCGCTCCTTGCGCACAACTAAGTAACATAATGGAAGGAGGCGAATAGCTGATGATCCTTCAGTCTTAGAACCTAGCCGGTAAGGGATTTTCGTATGCTCCTGCTTTGCGTTAAAAACCAAATAATGTTCTTTTTTCCTTCCCTTTTCAATATTACCCATGGTTCGCATTCGCGGTCTTGATTCGTTTTTCATAGGCTGTTTTTAGGTTTCAGAGTCAGTTTCATGTTGCCTCAACAGGAACTTGGCTGGTTCCTACATATTCGATTTCTCTTAATGAAACGGAACACACCGAAGAAAAGGACTGCAACTATCCAAAATTCAATTCATATAATTACAACAACAAGTTTGAACTATGTGAAGATAAAGCTATTTTTGAAAAAAATGCATTTTAATTGTATTTTAGTAATATTTTTATAGCACTGATTCTTTATGGGAGGAAGAGCCTCACTGCAGGTTGGTCACCGTGAATTTTTTTGAAGAATCTCAAGATGAATTATTTTTGTAAATACTTCAATTAATGTATTATTTGACTAATTTTTAGATTTAACTAGAATTAACAAATATATTTTCCCTCTCGCATTTTTAATGGAATTCTTAATATTTAACACGAGATTGGATCTGATTTTAAAACCTTCAAACGTTAAATGACTCAATTGACGAGAGACTGTCAGTGAAAAACAAATTTAATTGCCGCAAGCTGGGCTTGGAAAATAGAGTTATAGGAATTTAAGTGATAGCAATGTGTTTTGAAAAGATTTTGATTTCTGAAGATATGAACCCTGTGTTGCCATCATACATTAGATCCGTCCTCTTATACCTCATAATCACAATTTTCTTTATTTTCATTCAGTGTTATAAAATTTTCTCTATCTCGGATATTCACTACTGACCTAAAGTAATAAAGATTATTGATATCTTCTATTACGTCATATTTATTCTTGCGTAAATACCAAACATGAAGTTTTTCGTGTAAAACCTGGGCTGTTATGTGGAGGAGAGGAATCCCAGACTATAGCAATGTGTTATTTGAATTAGAAATATTCTTTGTATACTGTGGAGTTGCTTAATTTGTTTGACAGTGAGTGTCCCAACCCAGACGCTAGCGCCATAGCGCATGATCTATTCAATCCCAGTCTTATACCAATCCTTAATTAAAGGTTTTCTAATGCTACAGTTAGGCTCAACCCTCTCATATCGAGCTAGGCGGTCCCGAGCGGCCTACAAATTTCCCCCTAACAGCGAAGAGGGCCGGTCTGAGGCGGTTGGCTTCTTTTGAGGTGAGGTGAGGTTCTGAGATCGCTTCGGAGGTAAGCGAAGTAGGGGGACCAATTATCCTTTCCAACCATAGCCCATTTCAGTGCGACTGAAGGGAATGTTACAGCAGGGGGTGGGATGGCGAGGAAATCGGCTCCTCAGGTTGGGAGAGTCCAATTCATGTCGTTTCCTCTCAAAAAGACCTGGATAAGAAGCTAGAAGTAAAAAATATCCTCGGAATTGAAGAGTTAATTAACATATTAAAATAAAAGCTTAAATTTTAGGCTTTTTTATATAGTCCTAAAATATAAGAAGACAAGCTCGGTATATTATCAATTGAAATATCTATGTATTTTAAGTTCCGTTTTGTTTTTATGCTAGCATTATCAATTATAAAAATTAGGTTTCTCCACAGTTAAGTCTTTTTTTTAGAGTATTTCTGAGACAATAATGATCTAAAACCCAATGACTGACTTTTGTTCACTAAAATATCCAGATTTAAGTTGTTTCTTGTGTTTAATTTAGTTTGTTGTTTTAATTACTTAATAAGGTATTAGTAATTCCCTCGAGTTCCCTGCTATATTTACCATATACGCAAGATCGTCTGCAAAAGCTTGAAGGAAATACTTACCGTCATTTAAGTTTAAAATTGAGTTCATATAGAAATTCCAGATAATAGGAGCAATTACAGATCCCTACGGACAACCCTTATAGGATGATCATTCGATTTTTATGCCATTTTCAGAATAGCGCACTTTACGGTCTTTCAAATAGTAGTATATGAAATTTTTGAAGCATATTGGCACATTATAAACGCCAAAAAGTTTGAAAAGAATCGACCAATCCATATTGTCAAAGGCCGATTTAATATCGATTTAAATTAAAGCTACGTGATTATCGTTTCGTGATAACCTGACTTTTCCTAAACGATTTAAAATCGACATTTCACAGTTTTTTCCTTCTTCGAAACCGTATTGACTTTTAAGTAAAATATCATTGTTGTCCAACCATTTATTAAGTGTTATTAAAAATAATCTTTCTAGGAATTTTCCCAGTGTGGGTAAAAGACAATCTGGTCGGTACGAATTATAAAATGGTTGGATCTTTGCCTAATTTCTGTAGGAAGATGACTTTTGAAGCATTAAAACAACTTGGAAAGTAGTTAAACTTAAAACAATCTAATAAAAATTCAGAATTAAAATCAAAGATTAGAAGCCACATTCTGCAATCAATACGGTCCAGACTCGGAACCTTGTCATTTTTGAATTTATCAAAAGTCATAATCACTTCTTCCAAATTTACTGGTTCCAGAAAATCCACATCAGGTAACATACTTAAGTTTTCATATTACCTTCGTTTAGGTAATAGTAATCCATTAAATATTTAACCCTTCGGCGTCCCGGGTTTCTTTTTCATGTTCTTGAATAAAATGTATGAATTGTATTCAGCAGTTGCTTAGAAAAATATTAAATTGTTGTTCTGGCCACACAATTAATGAATACTCTCTCTTTCATTTGACGAAGGCGATTGTGCATCATCTAAGAGCCGGCATTTCAGATTGCAGCTGTAGAAAATCCTCATACATCATTATCCGTTCTCAAGAGATTAAAGACGCCAGAAGATTAATTTGGTTTACATTCTGAGCACAGAAGCGGATAAACTGTTTCCGCCTTGAGGAAAATCACACTCCAGGCATCCCTTTTGTCTGGATTAGAAGCTCGCTTTCACTCTCTATTCTAATAAGCGGACAAGGCTCTGAAACTCTTTATCAATCTTAACTGAAGTTATTGCAATTTATTACTCGGTGATTTAAGTAGCGAGTTTGCTGAAGTTCAAAATAAATTCTTATGAATATTTTTAAAGATATTTCTACGGCAAATGTAAAATGACATAATATATGTTGCTAGCTTATTTATTTTGTTGAAATGTTTTTTATTACTATTGAATCTATTTATTTCTCGGAAATTAAGTAAATAATAAACATTTTGGTTTCATACAGAAAAAAATGCTGTTAAGTCATTAAAGCTATAATTAAATGTTTCATGCAATTATTACTAAAGAGTAATTAATGTGATTAAGAATTTATATTAAAATTGAAATTTTCATTTCCAGTTTTTTGTCTTCCAAAAGATATCAAGATCCATTTATAATTACTTTAAGGAAAATTTGGGCAATCATTTCCTTCAGTTTAAAGTAATTCCAGTTTTGTTTCTTCAATTAAACTTTATACACTTTCAATTTGTTTACGCATTAATAATAGTCATATTAAATACTCGTTTGAAAAATCATAGAAAAAATATCTATATTTTTTGGATGGACACGGAAACATTCCAAATGCTCTGAAAACTTGCAGAACTCCTAGAACACTCCAATTTTTTTACAATTGAGTTTCCAATTGATAAGGATGACTTAAAATCTTAAAACCTGAAGTTTTATTTTAAAATTTTGAAAAAAATAATACTAGGGACAAAGATTAAAAGGTCATTCATGTTATTACTAATTGCTATAGTGTTTCTTTTTCTGGAATGTTCAAATATCTTTAATTTTAGGATATGAGTTATATTTCAAACTGTAAAATTTGGCTTAGCTTCGCTAATAACCATATATATTTATTTTAAGCGTGACTTAAATTTATTTATGATAATAATATATTTTTCTATACTTATGAATTTCAAAAGATGTGATCATTACATATTCGGCATCATTTATAAACAAATATTTGTTCTTTTAAACATGTTGAAATGACGGAGGAGAAACGCTAAATTTTTTCGAAAGATCGGTAATATTTGTCATACATGTGAATATGCTTACTGTTACGTTTTTAATATCACGTTTGGATTAGATTAAATAGAATACATCTTGTCATAAAACAGCATATTAAAGTAAATATGTTTAATATAATATGTTATTCAAATGAATTTGTTAATTTGATATCAAACATGGTATTTTACTTAATTATAAAGGTTATTTTAAAGGTTTAGCACTGATCGACGAAGAATATGATAAGAATTATTCACTTTCATAATTTTTAGAATAAAAGATGAGAATAACACAGGCAAAATTTGGTGCCAGGATATTTGGAGCTGATTTCATACGAATTTGATGCCCTGAATTCAAATATTGCGTTAGTTTTTTGCCTATGAGCTCAAATGTCTAAGATATAACATTTTAGTGAAATATACGTTCCACTATTTTAAAATAAATCCATGAATCAAATAAAAAATCTAAACAATTTAATTTTTACTATTACAAAGATAGAGGAAAAAGTCATCAATGAAACCAACTAGTCTCCGAATACTTCGGAAGCTTCTTTTCCGTGATATTCTTGAACGTATTTTGAAACAATTCCTTTTTAACCTCAGCAGTAATCTGCCATCATGCGCGTATCACATCTTTCCTGATAGCAGTTCGCCATAGCTTTAATATCCTCGTGAAATCTTTCACCTGTTCCTCACTGGTGTCTCCTAAATATTCAGGAAAACGGTCTTAGTGGCTGTGTAAATAGTAGATCTCAATGTTCATTTTACACTCAAGGAATTTGAAACTGCTTAGCATCTCGTTTACCAGTTCAACATAGTTTTCAGCTTTGCGTTTGCCCAGAAAATTTCCAACAACTGCAACAAATGAAGTCCAGGCTTTTCGCTCAGCCTAATTTATCGAATTTACGAAAACAAGATCCTTAATGAGTTGTCTTATTTCTGTGCCGTCAAATATTCTTGCTTTAATTTTTTCTGTACTCTACTAAGGCATTTAACCCCTATATATGCAAAGCATGTTCGGTTCTTATCAAGAGTCTTTACAAACTGCTTCATATGGCCCACCTTGATATGAAGTGGAGGAAAGATGATTTTCTCTCGTCCAACTAATGGTCGTTAATAACATTTTTCCTCAACGTCAATGTTTTCTCTCTTAGGCCACTCTTTCCTAACCCAGTGGTATGTTTTGTCTCTGCTATCCCAGAAGTGCAAGAAGCCAGGATATTCGGTATGGCCGATGCGCTATTGAAGGAGAAAATTTACCATTTTTAAATCCACATAAGTCACCCATTGATGTCCATGATGCTTTATCTTCTCCAAGACCAAAGCTATGGTGTTATATTCTTCATTCATTTTCTTCAGTGAGCAATTTGTATTGAACCATATTTGTTACCGTTGTGAAGAAGGACACATTTCAAACTTCGTTTTGAGCTGTCAATAAAGAGGCGCCAATCATCTGGAAAATATTCAGGAAGACGCATTTTTTCCAGGATTCCTCTAATTTCGTGACAAAATATAAGACTGTCTTCTAGAGAGAAGAAGGGTAGCAGACCCTCTTCTCTTGTATGGTAAAAGGTAATTTTGGTCCTTGCTCCAGTACTTTCTTGTCGTTCAACGTGAAAGCCAGTAATTCAGAGTCTTCTTTTGACAGGTTGAGATCTCTGGTGAGGTCATTTAACTCATACTGGTCGAAATATTAAGGAATTGATGGCATCTCCCCATAATCACTTTCACCTTCATAAGTATCAGAAGTGTGATCAGACGGACAAAACTCGTCCAGAGATCTGGTAGCTGGTGAAACGTTGGGATCCGTACTTCCTCTGAGTGAGGGGCAGAGTGTCTTGCAGAGACTAAATCAGGATACGTCTACTTGCTACGTTTGTTTCGATTGATTCCAGTAATATTTACTAGGCAGAAATAGCAGTCATAGAAGTGGTTTTTGGGTTCTTTCTAAACCATCGGTGCGCCGATTTTCAGACTTTTTCTTTTCCCGGTAGTCCACTGCCGTAAATATTCTGTACAAGTTTTACAGACCAGATGCGGTTCCCAGGTTTTATACTGCTAACCAAGCCTAACACCAAAGTATCCAAGATAAGCTCTCTTTACAAAGTCACCAACAGTTTTTCTGTTTTCTTTTAACGTGTTTTCTTCGTATATGTAGCAAAAAAACATCAGGATGATTTAAAAAACAACTTCTTACTTGAACTCTTCTTATTTCTATTCAACAACACAAATAAAACAATTTACAACACAGTACGTTTTATCCTAACTTTATAACAACTCTTTCTAAACACAAATATCACGAGAGACCATCTTCAATCTACCCTGCACGAATCTACTCAAATCTAACCTTAACTCTAGTTGAAGTGTCGAAGGTTACTTCAGTTTCCGGGCATACAATGTTTACTCTATCTGGTGTATTTTCCTGGAACTAACTGGACGGCAGACTGACAGTAGGAAAAATATACCGGATCTAATCAATGTCTATATGATTTAAAACTGCACAAAATGGCGTTTGAACTGCACATTTCGGGTAGAACTGCATGTTACAAAACACTGATCTAAAAAAGAAGAGTATATAGAGGAAAACAAATTTAGTATTTAGATTCAGTGACCAAATATAGCTAAAATTCTAGGCACCAAAAAACATGTTTTTCTTGTAGACCTATGTATTGCAATTTTACTTTAAAAATGAAAGAATATTCTGAAAAATGCTAACGAATGCTAATCAACTAGTAATTAAGTAGTAACTAAGTTGTTATTACAGCAAATAAAAGGTTTGTTTCCCTCGCATGCTAGCTAAAAAACTAATTTAAAATAAATTTAAGTTATTTTTTGTTTTGTAATGTTTACAGATCTTGGAACAGATTTTCGAAGAAATTTTGAATCTTCGAAATCTTATAACTTTATATCTACAAGCACAAATTTACCCCATACACTTTATATAAAAATGGAAAATTAAATCACTTAGATGTAAACATATTTATATAATTTAGATTTAATAAACAGCGGTTTCAAATAAATTAATAATGCCGGTTGACTTTCTCCCTTTGCTGTTTTTGGGAAAAGATTCATAGAAGTCTATTTTTTTTCGTTTTATATATGATAAATTAGATGCAGTCACTAAATAGACTTCGGATCCAACAAAGTATAAAAGAATAGAACAATTCATTTGCTTTCAAGGTAACAATGAATATGAAATCATAAGGATTGAAAGATATATCTACTTTTTAGAGTCTTTTAAAAAGTACATTTAAATCTCTGTTTCCCTTCTTTCGCACATTTTCACATTATTTGTTGATAAATAGCATTTTAATTTTTTATTAAAACCTCTACCACATTTTCTTCACGTATGTTGCCAGCGAAAATCTTCTGCTTAGATTTTAACTTTGAAATGAAATTAGTTGCTTTAAGCGTATTCGAAGAACGTAATAAAGTTTCAAAATTTCTTTTCTAATTTCCAGTATAATCATTTATTTCTGAAATCCAAACAAGTAGCAAAATCGTTTCACGTGTAACATTTTTAAACCTGATGTTTCGAAGCTAATACAAGGTAAGAAGATAAATATACCTCGAATTTTCAAAATAGAAATAGAATTTAATATAAAGGGTTAGAGAATTAGCTTCCATATATTTTTTCCCTGAAATACGAAAATAAATTTGGCACGGCAATCCTTTTACTTACAGGTTAAATTTTGCCTTTACTAAAAGATAAATGCTTCGCCTCAGTGCTGTAAAGTGTATAATTCTTTTCTTGACAGCTTGACCTTCATGAGCTGTAAAAAGGAATACAAATTAAAACAAAAAGTGGGTAAGTAAATAACAAGAAATACACAGATACGAGATGTGTTGGCTCGATGTCTTTTCTATCTCTTGGAAATTAAATTCTACTTCGAAAAAACGTTACAACAAAAGCCTTTAAAATACCCTATCTAATATTTGCGAGGAGCTAAAGATATATTTTGAGACGTCTAATGAAGGCGTTTTCAGAAAATGTACAAAATTTATTCATAAGGTTATTTTCTACTTTACTAAATAAATACAGACTTGAAAACTGATATTCCTTTTAAAATATTATTTTCCAAAAAATGCTAGATTTGAAGTTACTGCTCAAAATTTTTTATAGTTTATAACAAGCCTTTGCAGAGTAATATTGCATTTTGTATCGCAAATGAAATCTTATTTTGGAAAAGGTATAAAAATATTGTGATATGTTTTTCCGCAAGATTTATTTTCTTTAAAAAGTAACTGAATTACTGTATTACTGCTATTTTGTTTATCGATTTTTTACAGTTCCCTGGAATGATCAGTCTGTAGAAATCACCGCAATATCATGTACTTTGAAAAATGCCCAGATGATCTGATAACGGTAAATAGATAACACAGATAGGTTCAAATGATGCAACGTTATTTTAAAGAAACTTAATTTTCATAAAATTCCTGTAATGAGTTCAAGTTATTATTGACCGATTCTTATCAGTTAGGAAAATGTTCAAGCAATTAAAGATTTCTTGGTAGTTAAGAAGTTAATTTTTTCTCATTATCTTAAATAGTAATTGTATGCTCATACTAAGATTTGTTAGTAAAAGGCTACACATAAAAAATCATTATCTTGAACTTAATGTAAAAAATTAACTTTCGATTTTAAAAGCAGGCTTATTGGCAAAGCAAAAAATTCAGATAAATGGCAGGAGATCATATCATTCGGCTAATTTTCAAAATTTTTAAACTCTTAATTATACGGCACAACATCTTTGGGCATTTCTTGATGTTTAAAAAGCATAAAAGAACACTAAGAAATGCTAAAATACTTGAGAGTGTCCAAATGATTTTGTCTTTTTATTTTTTTATTAGTTTTACTAAATTACATAGATTGCTGTTCAGAATTATTAGAACGCTATAGAAAATTTAAAACTTTTTTATTACAGAAAATTTAAAACTTTTTATTACAGGAAATTAATTAATTTATTTATACCTCAAGTGCATAAATTTTATTATTAATTCAAACGTATTCATTAAAAAAACTTGAAATAACTCAAACTTTATCGGTTAATAAGTCAGAATAGGAATAGTTTCATATAACTTTAAATTGCATGTTGTTCAAAATTATTTGAACAGTCTAAAACTTACAACCAAAAATAACAATTTTTAAAAATAAAATATCGATGTTTAATGTTTATATGGGCCTTCTTCAGTCTCAATTACTGCTTTCTGTCTTCTATTCAAGCTATCAACTAGTTTCTGAGTTGTTTCGTGATTGATATTGCCCCATTCATTTTTGATCGTCTGAAAAAATTGATTTTCATTTCTTCTCTCTTCAAAAGGGTATTTTTGATTCAAAACTGATCATAACTTTTAGATGGTATTAAGGTCTGGTCTTTATGGCGCCACTACAGTCTTGATGTTTGAGAAATAATCTTTGTAAATCTTTGATGTGTGCTTTAGGTCATTAGCTAGTTGAAAGATATACTGTCGACAAACACTCAAATTTCTAATGTATTTCTTCAGGTTTTGGGACACGACATGGTCATCACAATTTCACAGACACCATTATCTATTATCCACCAATATCCGTAAGTTCTGATTCAAAACTGACCATAAATTGTAGATGGGATTAAGGTCTGGCCTTTCGGTGACCAATCCGGTATCTTAATCTTGTTTTTTGAGAAATACTCTTTGTGGGAATATTTGACGTATGTTTTAGAGTATTATCTCGTTGAAAGATATATCGTTGACCCACACTCAAATTTCTGATGGATTTCTTCAGATTTTGGACTGAATATCGACGTACAAAGTTTACAGTACTTTTACCTTTAATTATCACATTTTACCAACACCTTTAGAGGGAAACAAACCCTTACCATGACATTTCCGTCTCAGTGTTTTTCTCTCTGTTGGATATTCATCATTTTAAAAGCCTCACCTGATCGTCTTCACGAAGTTTAACGTTTTCTTTTATCCAACAAGATCATATTTGATTTTTTATGACCATAAAACACTGTCCCAGAGTTTGGAAATCTTCGAAATATCCTTATTTGCAAAGGTCAAGTGCGTTGTTATGTTTCGTTCTGAAAGGTATTGTCTTTGTATGGTCTTTTTCTTTAGATTCTGCTTATCAATCCTGAGGTTTTGATTATATGGCAAACTGTTAGAGCTGACGCATCAATTTCAAGTCTTTTAAAATCTCTTTTGACGATATATCGCTCTTTTTCTGATCAAATCTTACATTCATAGAGTCTTCTCTTATACGTATTTTCAGTTTTTTTGTCGCGTCCTACTTTTTTCACAAATAGTAGATACTCAACATTGACAATTTATACTTTTCGGTAGGTTTTAATATGATACCCCATGCTTTCGATTTTTATTTTTGCGGTGGTGAAGATCAAATTAAATCTTTTTGCTTTTGAGCACTACTGTTGGGTTGACTGCATCATAGACCAAAACAATAAATTACCAAACAAATTAATCTGTTCAAATTATTAAAATCTACCGAAATAAAAACAAATCCAATTCGTACTCAATTAAATATAATCTTCGTCACCATTTTTTCGAATAATGTTGAACCGCTCGAATATACTGTTTAAAACGCTAATTATTTCTAAAAAGTAGTGATATTTCATGAAATAACTAAAAGTTATTTGCATTTATGGAGCATGAAATAAGGTACAAGAAAATCAGAATAAAATGGCAAATTATCAATTTTTATAAATTTATGAACGAAGGATGAAACTTTAACAATCCTTTGTAAAAATTTTGAACAACGCTGTATTTAAATTTGAAAACACCTTTAATACAACTTCAGAATACGGCCATCAATGTATTAGGAAATTTAATATCTGAAGCCATATAAAGTTCTGAAAATGGGAAGGGAGTGCTATTAAAATATTTCAGCGATGCGCAAAATATATATTATCATCCCATAATATTTTAATAATTATGGAATGTGATGTATTCTCACTTGCATTCATTTTACCGATAAAGGAGCAGGATGCGCATATTTAATTAAATAAATATTTAGAACATATTCTCGAAATTTCATTCAATGTACCGAACATTTTCTGCCTAAATGGAAAAGACGTGAAAGTTTGTGCTAATTTAAATACTAATGCGATTTAAGATTATTTTACGAATAAATGAAATTATGTAGAATGCATTTAAAATTAGTCGGCCTTAAAATGCAAATTATGCGGATCGATATAACACATAAGGGAAACTAGGGATACTTGACCCAAATTTTAATTTTTCTTATTCTCGAATATTTGAAATGTAAGTATCATAAAAGGAATTGGTTTTAAGAATGATATATATACTTATGCTCAATTGATATCTCACTTAATCAAAAATTAAATTTCATGTAATCGCGTAGATTCAAGTATCCCTAACCTTAAGTATAGTTGACCCTACATGCAAAATGTACTTACATTCTTTTGTTAATTTGTATGTACTCGAAGTCATTACATTGAAACTGGTTTAAAAATAAATTAATTCAAAATTTAATTAACAATTAAAATATTTATTCAATTAAATAAAAAAGAAATTAAACGAATCAACCAGAACTAGAAACTTAACAAAGCCATTTTCGAGTTAAATAATTGGTTTTGAAAAATTAAATAAATAAGAAAACAGAATAGCACCAAAACGCAAATAAAATCTAAAAAATGCTATAGAAATAAGAAATTGAGAAGCTAAATAGACTTTCTCCTAATATTTATACAAAAATAAAAGCAAAAGAATAAAAATATATTTTTGGAGGAAATTCGTATCAAGACAGAAAGACAACCTGAACAGAAATGGCGATACGTTAAATAAAAGCAACCGATGACAAATAGTCCAAGCAAAAGGAATTCATTAAAATAATAAATAAAAAATAAATCTTTATTTCTAAGGTGAGGAAAAAATAGATAAAATAAATTGCAATTCTATTTAAAATTCTTACAAAAATAATTATTTGAAATTATCATATTAACAAAAATATTCATTAAATAATTACTAAGCAACAGTCTTTAGATAATTAGTCTCTATATTTGAATTTCTAATATTGACGACAAACTTCACGCATCAGAAAACTGATCCGAACCACAAAATATGCTTTGTTCGGTTACGACATCGAAGCAGCAACAGTTTTTGATAGGGTCAAGTATTCCTAACTTTTTTGGGTCAAGTATCCATAGCTTTTTAAGGTCAAGTATCCATGACGTTTTAGGGTCAAGTATCCCTCACTTCATTTTTTCTAAATAATCTAAATATTAAACCACTTAGAATTAAGATACTGCATAACATAGTATATCAAATTACAGCTAGAAGTATGTTTAAAACTCAGATATATTTTAATTCATAATATCTTCTATAGTAAACTTCGTATCCACTGAGGAGTGAAAAAGTAAAAATTTATTTTCGGTTCCCCAAAACATATTTACCTACACACAATTATAGTTGACTTTTGAAATTGGAATGAAAATCCCCTCCAATAGACTATGTGACCAAAGGTCATATAAAAATTACCACTTAACTCACAATGTGAGAAAATCGCGTAGGGCCTAGTGTCCCTAGGGTAACAAGTATCTTTACTTTCCCCTACAGCGCAAATTTTGTATTAATAAGTATACCTTTAGCGATTGTATTTGCAGAAAAGTTTAAAATTATTTACTTCCCATTTAAAAATTATTCCGTTTTATACTTAAGATGACTTCAGTGATAGATGGGAGTCGGATAAATACTCATTTCAAGATAAAATTATTAGTCAAAAACAACGTTACGTTAAATTATAAATGCAATTATAAATTTTTTTGTTAAAAAAATCGACAGAAAGGAGAGACAAAATATATATGTATTGAACTAAAATGTGATTGAAAAATAATGCAGTACTTGCATTACCAAATAGAATGAATTGAAAAGCCTCCTCTTATTAAAAAAATGAAATATTGTTTAAAATACTGTTACATCCAGCTTCCTTCAGCTGAAATGCAGAAATGGATAAACGAAATAAAATCTTCATGCATTTTAAGCAACGTTGTTGATAGTACAAATTAATTAGTATAATTTACATTCCATGAGAATAAGATTTATTAAATCTGGTTCACTCATTCATTCTGGCAATTATGGGAACCTTTTATGAATTAAAGCAACGGAAATTTCTAAAATATTTATTAGGATATTTTTTATTAATATTAACCCTTACGGCGTATTTCGCAAAGCGCTTAATGCACCATTTTTCTCTCTTAATAAATAAACGAATAATCTTAAACAATTATTCTATTTTTAAGCATCTTGATGAAAACGAAAAGGAGCAAGAAATCAAAAAATTAAAAAAAAGTTCTAATTTAAAATAAACTAAATTTAAATACAATTTCTCTTCATTTTGTTTTATGTATTGGGAACAAAAATAAAATATCCCTGAAAGAAACCTGTACTTGTTTAACTTCTACGTAACATCTAATTTATTTCTGTAAATGCGTGCGAAGTTATTTAAACTGAAGTCCAGTATACATACTTGGGAACTCTTTTACCGAAAAATATTTGTATCCTTTTTTATCAAGTTTTTATTTTGAAAAATATTTTTTGAATCCTTTGAAACAAGTGCAGAATTTTTCAGTTCAAACCTCTAAGAACTTTTCGACGTCGAATTGCTTGTTATTCAAATGAAAGAAGGCATGAATCGGAAGATTCTGAAAGAGTTGAGTTGAAAGTAACAGATTCTTTGCTAATTTACATTCTATTGAACATTTCCTTTGAAATAAAGTCCCCTCAAATATGCTTTCCTTTTAAAAGAATGAATAAAATCATTTACACATTGTGTGAAAAGATTTCCTCGGAATGTTGTCGCAAAAGGCGGGTGTTTTGCTCTTCGAAAATAATTACCCTTTTCTTTTCACGGATGTGTGACAAAATAATGTGAATATTTTTGGATTGGCACACTTTTCGAACTGGCGCATAGGAAAGGAATGTATTGATGGAAGTTGGAAACATTATAAGCTTTCAGTGAAACTGGGAGAGACCAATCATTTTCTTCTTCATCAATGACTGGTCCAAGGAATGCCCTCCTGACATTTCTTCCATGCAAAATGTGAGTTCAAGCCTATTTTGTATCTGGTCGAAGTTCAAGAAAAATTTGTCCAGCCTTTCGGAAGCTATTCGAAAAAATGTGCAAACTCTAATGTGTTGAGATTATTTTGTCACCCATCTGTAGTTTTAAGCAGATTGGTTTCACACCTAGAAACACCATTGAAACGAAATTATTGACAGATCATCTTAAACAATTTTGTGTATTCGATACGTTTCTGGGGAAGAAATTATGGAATTTCAGTTCATTATAATTTTATCACGATTCGGAAATTGGACACTGTTATGCAATTAGGAACGAAATGACAATTATGGATTACAAAATTTTATAAGCCATAAAATAGGCTGTAAATTTATATATAATAGTCTATATAATTTTTTATATTTAAAACACTAATTAATTTTTTATATTTAAAACACTATATAATTTTTTATATTTAAAAGTCCATATAATTTTTTTGTATTTAAAAGACTATATAATTTTTTTAATATTTAATAGACTATAAATTTAATCTATGTGTCAGATAATAACTTATCTTCCAAAAATACAAGCAATTTTTATTTCTATAACGCTTTCTGAAAGCAACAGTATCTTAAAATTTGAATGAAGGATTTCGTTCCCAATTGTATAACTGAATAAAATTTAAAAACTGAATAAAATTTAAATACTGAATAAGATTTAAAAACTGAATTAGTTATAAATCATATAAGTATTAAACACAATTTCAATTATATCTGCAGTAAATTTTGTTGAAACATGTCTGCCCGTATCTTAATAACTGACGAAAAATGTTAAAGTTGTAAACGATTTTTTCTAAAAAATGAGGTTCTGTCTCAAAAATAGATTGAGAAGTAGAGATTGTCGTGATAAATAGATTGGGAAATCGATATTGTCATGATAAATAGATTGAGAAGTCAAGGTTAATATAATTCATACTCTTTTAAAGTATGCATATGCTTTAGAGTCCAGAATATCATAATAGAAAAAAACAAAAGTATTTAGGAGAAATAAATTAATTTCCAATTTCAGATGTATGTTCTATGTGTCAATAAATTTAACAAGTTTATCAAAATCTGTAAGAAATAATTAATTTATATTATTATTATTATTATTATTTAATAATTCAATTTATAATAATAAAATAGTTGATAAATTTCGAACATTTTTTTATTTGCAAATTCTACTTCTTCCTAACTTTCTCTTTTTAACAGCAATGTACAATTAATTTGATAATAAATTTTTTCACTAATTATCATACTCTTTTGGTAAAGATCTAAACTAGATTGTGACTGTTGTTTGTATATCGTTTTATTCATATTGCCTCTTGACCTTTTTGCAGATCGTATCCTTTTCTCCCTTTTTTAACATTTCTTTTCACTTTAGTTCATGTGGATAGTTCGTTATTATTTATTCCGGGCAAGGAAAATTATAGATTGGTTGAAGTGAAATTTCTTCTTAATTTGAGAGATGCAGCAATATTCGTTTCAGGAAGTGAACAAAGATTGATGGGAAGCTTAAGATGGCACAGAAAAAATAATTTACCTGGGGTTTAAAATCTATATATATAATTCTCTTACGTGGCGACAAAAAAAGGTCGAATTTCTTAATCGCCGTTTGGCAACAGCTCGCACGTTTGATTTGTTTACATCCGCGGAAAGTCCGAAGCCGCTTCGTGTGATCACGTTTATTGAAAACTATTTTTAGTAGTTGGAAATTTGTAAAAATAATGAATTTAAGTCGTGCTGTCGGATATATTATCCGAAATGAACAAAAGCGAACTGAACGGGAGTCCACATAATATGCAACAGAATTATCAAGATGCAATGGCTATGGTACGCAAGTTTGGTAAACCAGATCTCTTTCTGACCTGTACTTGCAACCCATCTTGGTTTGAAGTTTTAAATTGCAACGTCCTGAAGACCGACCTGATATTATTATACGTGTATTTAATATGAAATTAAAAGAACTTTTAGAAGGTATTTGCAAGCATGGAATATTTGGAACTGTTTTGACCTATATTTATGTTATTGAGTTCCAAAAAGCGAGGTTTGCCTCATGCCCACATTCTTCTAACATTAGATTCAGAAAGCAAAATTCGCACTAAAGATGACATTGACAAGATTGTGAGTGCAGAACTTCCAGATCCTTGCACTGATCTTAGACTCTTCCAAATTGTGACAAAATGCATGGTACATGGCCCATGTGGAACTATAAATATAAATTCTCCATGCATGAGAGATGGACAATGCTGCAAAAGTTTTCCGAAACAATTCAAGGATGATACAGAGGAAAATGTTAATGGATACCCTATTTATCGCAGAAGAGCCACTGAACCTGTCCAAGTAGGGAAATATTCCATCGATAACAGATGGGTTGTCCCATATAATCCTTGGTTGCTTAAAAAATTTAATGCACATATTAATGTTGAAGTTTGTGCCTCAGTTAAAAGTGTCAAATACTTATATAAATATGTATACAAAGGACATGATGCAGCCTCGGTCAAAATACAAAAAGAAGGTGCTCTGGATCATGATGAAATTTTAAGTTTTGTTGAAGGTAGGTATGTTAGTACACCTGAAGCCATGTGGCGTTTAAATGAATTTAATTTGTCGCATAAATCCCACACTGTAGTGCGCTTAGCTGTGCATTTACCACAGCAACAGCCGATTGTGTACCAAGATGGTCAAGAAGCCCAAGCAATTGAACGAGCTGCTTTAAGAAAAACAACACTAACATCATGGTTTGAACTAAACAAAAATGATCCTTCAGCTCACAACATTTCTTACTCAGATATTCCACAATATTATATGTTTGATAAGAGTACCACAAATTGGAAGAAGCGACAACGTGGTGGACAAAATGTTATTGGGAGACTGCCAGTAGTTAGTATACTGGATATTGAGAGGTACTATTTGTGGATGCTACTACTGCGCAAGTCTGGGGCCATTAGTTTTGATGATATTTTGACCGTAAATGGATTAAGATACATTACATTTCAACAAGCATGTCAGGAGTATGGACTTCTTCGAGGTGACCAGCAGTGGCATGATGCTTTGAATGACACTGCACAATTTCATTCTCCGAGACAGTTGCGCATGTTGTTCGCAATGATTTGTGGCTTTGGAGAAGTGGAGGATGTTCCAGATTTATGGGTGCAACATCAAGTTTCACTTTGTGACGACTTTGTGCATCGTTATTCTGAGCAGACTGGACCTCACTATGCACTTGCAGATATTGAGGAACTGCTTACATCCTACAATTTAAGTCTCCAAAAACTGCATCTACCAACTGTAGATTTGCCTGCAAGTGTTTTGGAGAGAGTGAACTTTGATGTTGTGGAAGAGCAGGATAAAGCTAATAGTTATACTATGCAGTTAAATAGTGAACAGCGGAATGTTGTGGAAATCTTATTAAGTGCAGTGTACAACAACGCTGCAGATACACCCAAGTGTTATTTTTTAGCTGGTCCTGCTGGGACAGGAAAAACTTTTGTTTATTCAACTTTGCTTCACACAATACGTGGTAGAGGTGATGATGTTATTCCTGTTGCATCTACAGGTATTGCTGCAACTCTATTAATAAGGGGGAGAACAGCCCATTCTGTTTTTAAAATTCCAATTGATTTAAATGCAACATCTACTTGCAATTTGAAGCCTAATACAAAAGAAGCTGACATGTAACTGAAAACAAAATTAATTGTGTGGGATGAAGCACCCATGACACATGTTCATGCTTTCTTAGCTGTTGATAGACTTTTACAAGATCTCACAAAATGGAAAGAACCGTTTGGGGGCAAAGTCATTCTACTGGGTGGAGATTTTCACCAAGTTCTTCCAGTAATTTTAAGAGGTTCAAGAACATTAATTGTTGCCAGCTCCTTGAAAAAAAACACGCTCTTTGGTTGAAATTTCATAAGTTATATCTGACAAAAAATATGTGTGCCCTTGAATCTGAAAGGGATTTTGGTGCTTGGTTGTTGGACATTAGAGAGAAAAAAAGTGGCTCAACGATTCAGTTGCCTTTGCAATGCTACCCTTCAATACAAGACCCTATACATCAATTGTACAGTGATATAGATTTTTCCAGTGTGACCCCACAGGAGCTTAAAGGTCGAGCTATCCTTACTGTTAATAATGAGCGATCCATGGAAATCAACAATAAAGTGTTGGAATTTATGCCGGGAACTGAAACTGTTTTTAAAGCAGTTGATATGATTATGAGTGAAGATCCTCAAGATCAACTGACATTTCCTGAAGAATTTTTAAATTCTTTGACACCAACTGGTTTGCCTCCATATGAATTAAAGTTGAAAATAGGTTGCATTATAATGCTGTTGAGAAATTTAGCTCCCTCTAAAGGATTATGCAATGGTACATGCCTAATTATCACAAAATTGCAGCAAAACATTATTCAGGCAAAATCCATTGATGGTACAGAGACATTTGTCATTCCCCAAATCCCTTTGATTCCATCTCAGACTAACACGCCTTTCGAATTTAAACGTATGCAATTTCCCATTGATTTAACCTTTTCCATGACAATTAATAAGTCGCAAGGCCAAACTTTTGAAAAGATATTTTTGGTGCTCAATGAGCCGGTTTTTAGTCATGGACAACTCTATGGTGGCTTATCATGAGCACGATCTTTTGAATTTGTTTCTGTGGTAGCTCCAAAATGTGAAATATTTAACTGTGTTTATGAGGAAGTTTTCTGTGATTGATTGTCAAGTGTATTTTTTTGCATTACATTTTTAATTTGTTTCAATGTTGTATATTATTTTATATCTGAGTGGACTGAATATATACCTGCTTTGATACAATTTTTTTTGTAGAGCACAGTCTTCAATGTTGTATATTATTTTATATATGAATGTATTGAATATGTATATACCTGCTTTCATACAATTTATGTTTTCGTAGAGCACGATCTTTTGAATCTGTTTCTGTGGTAGCTCCAAAATGTGAAATGTTTTCTGTGATTGATTGTCAAGTGTATTTTTTTGCTTTACATTTTTAATTTGTTTCATTGTTGTATATTATTTTATATCTGAGTGGATTGAATATACCTGCTTTGATACAATTTTTTTTGTAGAGCACAATCTTCAATGTTGTATATTATTTTATATATGAATGTATTGAATATGTA
>BGPR01022622.1:0-25150 GCA_013235015.1 Araneus ventricosus | reverse complement strand
ATTTATTTTCCTAATATGCTTGAATTTACTCTATAATGATACATCGGAAAGTTTCGGGTACTCAAGTTTTTTGAAAGTGGGACGAATGCGTTTGGCTAACTTTCGGTAACTGAGAAAAATTGTGCTGGCTAGCTCCGACGAAAACCTAATTACCCTATAGGCCAGGTTTTGACCAGGATCTATTTATGAATGCCTTCAAGACGAAATAACTGGAAGATATTTGCAAAAATATAAAACATTCCTATTGTGTAAGGCCAGAAATTAAATGCCTGAAGTATTGTGTTGGCAGATTTATTACTTGAAACCGTAAGAAGCAATTAACTGCTAAATACTGTGTATCCAAATCATGACTGCTTCTTCCAGTGTTATCAGAAGCTTGGTTTTTGTGTTGTAACAGATATTGAGTTAAACTTTACACAGTCGGCAAAGAGTTGATTTGCACACACTACTTTTATATTAGATGGCATTTTTCTCATCTGATTTAATTTATTTTTGTTTCAGGTTGTCATGATGCTTTTGAAATCTTTTTGAATATATTTTTGTACACTCATTTTTCTGTTTATCTTCTTCATTTTGTTTTCAAAAATAGCAAATCGCCATATATCCTAATGTGACACAAGTGATCACAAGTGTCATGTTTTCATCGGGGCGCCGAATAAAACATTTCCAAAATTTGATGTAAGCTGCTACGCGTTTTAATTTTAAATCACTTACTTCAAGTAAAGCCTACATCATAATCAATTCCTGTTAATGTAATGATTCATTTTAACAACACTTTATACCAATTACGAGTACATTTTATGAAATTATAAATATTTCGTCGCGAAGCACTTTGATATTTAAAAAGAGATAATAAATACAAAGCGTATTAGATAATAGCTGCAGTTTTCATGAATTGATTAAGATGTAAGGAGAATTCAAATTATCAAGGAAAAATTATTAATCAAACAAAGCTATTTCTTTATGATTTAATAAATGGAAATTAATAAATCATTCGTAATTATAAAAGATCTTGGAATAAATAATTAACAAGATCATTTCGAAATGGGCAAATTTGAGTAGGCACTTGATTAACATTTCTCCATTTAAATTGGTTTAGTATGAGTGTCATTTTGTTTTTCTCATCTGAATGAATTAAATTCTGCCTGCTAATTTTGTTTTCGATTATAATTTTATTTCATTTCTGCCGGAATAATTTTCGAAAGGCTATGCCTGAATTAGATCTCCATTTAAATCTTGACGTCTTCTCTAAAAGAAATTCAATAGTTTTATAATTTTAGGTTGGCAATTTATTTTCCTAATATGCTTTAATTTACTCTATAATGATGCATCGGGAAGTTTCGGGCACTCAAATGATTGCCACTCAAGTTTCTTGAAAGTCGGACTAATGCGTTTTGCTAACTTTCGGTAACTGAGAAAAATTGTTATGGCTAGATCCGACGGAGTCCTAATTGCCTTATAGGACAGGTTTGGATATCAGGATCTATTTCTGGATGCCATCAAGACGAAATAACTGGAAGATATTTGCAAAAACATAAAATTTTCCTACGGGGAAAGGTCGTAAATTAAGTGCCTAAAATATCGTTTTGCAGATTTATCACTTGAAACATGAAGAAGCAATTAACTGCTAAATCCCTGTGAATCCCAATCATGACTGCTTCTTGCAATGTTAACAGAGGCTTGGGTTTTTTGTTGTAACAGATATTGAGTTAAACTTTACACAGTCGACAAAGAGTTGATTTGCACATACTACTTTTCATTAGATGGCAATTTTTTCTCATCTGATTTCATTTATTTCTGTATTATATTTTTGTTTCAGGTTGTCAAGAAGCTTCTGAAATCTTTTTGAATATATTTTTGAACACTACTTTTTCTGTATACGTTATTCATTTTGTTTTAAAAAATAGCAAATCGACATATTCCTTATGTGATCACACGTGCCATGTTTTCATTGGAGTGCCGAATGAAGCATTTCCAAAATTTGCTCTAACCTGCTACGTGTTTTAATTTTAAATCGCTCGCTTCAAATAAAGCCTACCTCATAATCAATTCCTGTAGGTGTAATGATCCATTTCATTTTCCTTAAAAACTGTCGGGTTCCCATCTGTTGTTTTCAAGTAAATGTGATTGTGATTTAAACAACTTATAAATTGAAAGACAATTTCATATTATGTTAAATTTGAAGAATCAGAGATGCGCGTTAAATACTTTACATTTAATGTCCTCCCAATGGTGTGGTGTGAAAGTTTGAAAAGCAGGAGGCTTTCCTAGGTGTCATCCTGCATTATTGCCACGATTAAGAATTACGTAATTTGTTCAAAAAAAACATGTAACTTAAAACAGAATTTAAGCAAACAAAAGAATATTTAAAATTAATATTCAAAGCCTGAAATTTTAAATTTTGCATCTGCTTTCAGCAGCCAGTTGCATATTTAATACTTTAAAATTTTTATAAATGCTGTAAAGTTACTTTATTACCAAATACTAGAAACTAAACATTTAAACATCTATGCGTTTTGGGATAGTTTATGCAGTTACAGTTTACAATGATTATTCATATCTTATTACGACCGATTAATGGTGCAGTATATGTGTTTTCTTCATTAACGTAGCATATTGTTTTGGTCATTCATCACCAAAAGGAAGCAGTAGTTTGTAATTTAATATAAATAAAACATAGGACATACAGCACCTTTTAAAAACATTCTTCAACTTTTTCAGTTAGTTTTGCTTTCGATGATTAATTTAGTTTGCAAGGAATGACACCCTAATTAAATTTTTGAGAACAGTTTAGCTAAATTTGTCTTCCAACAACATTTAACTACTTTGACAGCTCATTGTTTTGTCACTCTCGGCAATATGTCACTCAGGAAAATAAATGAACTTTGTTTATGTTTGCGTTTATTTACTGCTTCTGACAAAATTTTAAATACGTATATTTCTTTCATCTTTCAGTCAAATTCTAGTTTTTATAACTATGTAGTGGTAAAATTTTTAGAAACTGACATTTATTTCAACATGACTTTAAAATTCCTATCTATTTTCATTTGTCCGTTTCGTTTTGTTCTTAAATAAATCGCTTGTTAATACTGATTGTTTGAATCATTATAAATGTGTTAATTACTTAGATGACTTCATTACTGAAAATTAAATTAAAAATAGAAACTTTTCTAAATCTACTTTTTAACTTTCAGATCTCTAGCTTCATAAATTCTCTACTAGGCGACGTCACTATAGGGAATAAAATCTCATTAAATTGACGATTAATTGTTAATTAATCTCTGAAAACGTTGAAATAGTGAATTGTGATTTAAATTAAACAAAAGTAAAAAAAATTCAAACCTCTAGCACAATTGGAATTGAATGAATGATCTTCTATAAAATTGTATTTTTTCAAACATGAAACACATAAAGTTCATTAAAATTGTTTAAAATCCGCGAGAGTGTTCCTCCACTAACTTTCTTAAATACATCTATAAAAAGATGTTAAAGTATTGGTGAAAGGTTTCTTGTCTAGGTCTTATGGATCAAAACTTTTCGCACTCATCAATTAAAATTCCACGTCATTTTTGAAACTCGTTCTTGCTGTAAACTCTTTAAGAGTGTGTTTCCCAGACAAGGCATACATTTGTTCTGATTCAGTAATTCTCCAGTTTAAGTTTTGTGTTTTTTCATAAGTTAAAGCCATAGGGGAAGGGAGAATTTAAAGTTGTTCGGGTATGGCATTCGCGTTGGTTCTCATGGCCCTGTGATGGAAACTGTTGTACTCATCCACCCTGCACCCACCCAACTGGTTAGATAACCCTTGAGCTTATAGACACCAGGGTTGTGGGGTGGTACCATGTCATGTCGTTAATTTTACCAGTCAGTATCTGAAAACAAACACACATACGACAGGACAATTTTTTTAAAAAAAATCGCAAATGGTCTATTCATTGACACAAGCTTTACATTCATCTGCATCTGAGATCCGTTTATTTTTAAATTAAATTGTTACTTTAGTTGCACACAAATACATAATTTTAAATTATATCATTAGGATAATTTATTATTATATAAATATTATATTACATAATGATACAATATAAAATAATTATGAATTATAATGATTCACTTGACGGAGTCGCAACCCGAAAGTAAATTAATTCAAGCACTGAAAATGTATATAAGTCTTTCCTTGTATATGTGTAGCAAACTGCAGTAATAAAAGTCGCTTAGTGAAAATATGTGCCTAATCAGCATTCAAAGCTTGTGGCATCGCTTATATTAAAAACGTTAGTTAATAGAGTAAATTCGTGTGGTTTCACACAGGAATGATGAATGATTAAAGTATGTGTTTAAGAAAAGTACCTATTCTCATTAGCCGAATTAAAGCAACATTAGATACGTGTTCGCAATTTTTGTGGGAATATTGTATGGATAATTTTATTTATTGAGATCGTGTCGTTTTAGATTTAAATTCTTACACACACAATCAGAGAGTACCCGAAATATTTTCTTCAGAATCCAGGAATGAACAGAACATCAATGTTCATCGGAAGTTAGATATCAAAATATTTATCAATTATGATATTTTCTTTAGGCAAATTTTCTCTAAGCGAGAGTAAAATATCGAAGCTGTGTTCTGCTTACAAATTCCTGTAAAAGTTTTGAGACAAAATACTCTCGGATGCTTATATGGCCGTGTACCCTGTAGCATACGTTGTGGACCCAACAATTTTCAAGAACTGGTGTGGATGATTTGTTATCGGAATGTGAGTTCAGGTGTCGAACTTATTATGAGAACAAGTTTATGGGTAACAACTGTATTATAACTTCCAAACAGAACATTAATGTAGCAAATAAGCATCAACGTTAGCTTCAGCTCATACCATCAATAAACATTATGTTTCATGTACATCAATTCAAATATTAAGTTTTCTGACATTGAAACGAAAATTACCTTGCGAACCCTCAAGTCTTTCTTTCATCTGATCATGGTGCGAAATATCTAGCTCTGACTCAGATGGTGCTGGAGTATTTGTTAATGTTGCTATTGTAGTATGACGCCCTTGGGTGTGGAAGGTAATTATACCCAAATCTATTTCATTTAGGTAGATTCATCATAGAAGCTCTACCTATTGCATTGGTTCTCATGACATTTCTGCCACTCTGCCTTCCTATATATTGATGATTTAATAATTTTTATTTTTCAAGACTTCAGCTCTATTAGCAATACCATCTATCCAGAAGAACTCAAACTAATTAAACCCAGCAACAATCAATCTCCAGCGATGCTTCTGGATTTATGCTTAGACTACAAAAACGATTTAAAAATTGACATTCACGACAAGAGAAACGAATTCAAATTTAAAGTTAATCAACTTGTTTTTTGGAACTCTAATATCTCATATGACATCTACAAAAACACAATTATCAATCATCTTATAAGAATCAACAAAATATGCAATAACACTAATTCTACCAAAAAGCAAATCATGCACTTAAGAAATAGCCTCAACATTAATAATATTCCCTCCTCACTTTACGAACCTGTGATTAATGGATTTAAGATGCAAGTAAAGAATTGCTTATCAGAGCGGTGTCAATGCGAAGCACAATCTTCACAGTAGGGTTGATAAGGTCTGATATATTACCTCGAAAACGCATCTTTTAATTATTTTTCACTGATTTTTCATCTTTTACTGATTTCTTTCACTATTTCTCTACACTTTCCACCGTTATCGTTTTTCTATTTAATCTTCATCGTTCCCAACATGCTAAACTTTCCTGGCAGCAGCCAAAGTTAAGCGCGAAACTTTCAACTCGATACTCTGTTTACACCCCTTCAACGCCGGTCTGTACCGTGGCTCTCCACAAACACTGCCACGTCAATATCCGTCCTTCAGGTACGAAAAATGTATTCTTACTTTGCTGTAATGTTATATCACATAGTACTTAAACTCCCCCATCTGTGTAGGGTTTGACATCAGGGATGAAAATCAGTGTTTTAGACCTTACGGCGTAACTGATTGCAAGAAAATGTCAAACTTTTTATATTTTAGCAAATTCACAATAACTCCATCCCCTGACAAAACGTTACTGTGCTTTAATTGCGTTTTTCATTTTACGATATGTACTCTTTCATTTTACGATTTACACTCTATCTCTCTCTATATATATATTATAAATATAAGGCAATGTTTGTATTAGTATGTGTGTGTGAGAGTGTGTGTTTGTACGTGCTGTGTTCAGACGTAAATTATTGCACTTATAGCTCTAAAATTTGGCACACAGGTAGACCTGATGGTGACTCAATGCACCTCGTAGCCATAACTTTAAAATTCAATCTAGAAAACTTTTTTTTTAATATTTTGTGAGTAGTTTGGGTGATTTTTCGCACTCATTTCTCGATTGCATTTTTTCTAATAATCGTAGTCAAAAATAGATACACCATAAGAAAGAACAAACTATTTCCAATCTAATGAAGTTTATTTTAATCGTGTAAAAAATTTTTTAAACGGATAAATGTCCGTACAATATTTTCTCCAATTTTATTAAATTTTTGAAAATATTTTTGGTATAATTTACAGCAATATTTTTCATTGTTTTAACGCAATTCAGTTCGTTTTCATTGTTTAAACAAATATTTAATTGCTTGTTTCCCTTTCATTGTTGAAAGGTGAGTTAATATCCTACTACATTTTGCTTTCATATTTAATTTCACCAGAATTTTTGTGGAATCTGTAAACCATGCTCTCTGAAATACTACGTATATTAATATATAATTTTAAAAGACAATGTTTGTTTGCGTGTGTGTGATATTTGAATTAAAAATACAGCACTTACAGCTTGAGATTTGGCACACAGGTAGTCGAATAAGTGACTCAATACACCCCGAAGCCCAAATTTTAAAATTTAATCTAGAACATTTTTTACTTAATGTCTCTTTCAGTGATTTTCTGCACGTTTTTCGCCGATCCATGAGAAATAATGATCACAGAGAACCAATCGATGTACCATTTTAACGATGCACTGAACAAAAATTACTAAAAAAATTACTATATTTTAAAACTATTTCTTTTTCAATGTTTGCTAGCCTACTTTTGTTGCAATTTTAATTGAAGTATCGTGCATTTTGTATTATTTCGATATAGTTTCATGAATAAATAAAATTGATTTAAAACAACTCCGAATAACATTATGAAAACACAGATGATATAATAAATAATACTTTTATTATGATGAAATTTTCATGCTCCAATAAGAGGGAAAGGAATTTCCTAACTTTTTTCCATATCAAACTATAAATCATATGGACATAAATCATCTATACTTATAAAAGGCAATGTTTGTGTGCGTGTGTGTTTGTCGACGATGTCCAGACGAATCTATCGCACTTACAGCCATGAAATTTGGTACACAGGTAGTCGTAATGGTGACTGAATGCACCTCGAAGCCGAAATTTTAAATTTTAATCTAGAAATTTTTTTATTTAATGTTTTCTGTTGTTTTGGTTGATTTTTCGCACTAATTTGACAATAGAATGGTTTCGAATAATTGTACGACAAAAATAGATAGACCATCGGAAAGAGCAAGCGATTTCCGTTCTAATGAAGTTAGTTTTGAAGTTCTAACGTAATTTACTGAATTTTGAGAATTTTTTAAAAAATAGTCAGTTTCACCACCTAAATTTTAGTTTTGTTTTTAAATTTGTTGCATCCGACTTTCTAATAACACTATTATTTTCAATTTTTTTCAGCTTATAACTAGAACGGTTCTCTCTGATTTAAAACAAGAACGGTTAAAATATCTTTTCCCGTTTTTTTTTAAATTAAATTATTCCTGGGCAGATGAAAGTTATTTTTGTCGAGCGAAATTTCTTCAGCGATAGCCTTCCGGAACGCAGCTTTCAATTTGATTGGATGAAGGGTCAGGTGACGTCATAACCTTCGGAGCTTTTTGTCATGTTCTAAGAATTTTTTTTCATTTTGTTGAAGTCCTGATTCCACGGGCAACAATTTTTTTATATTGTTTTGGATTAATGTACTCTGTACTGTTTTTCTACATGTTATTATCGCCGAAAAAATAAGCGGGAAAATCTATAATGTGTATCTTTTGTTTTGATTTTGTTTTGAAAACTTTTTCGTGTCATTGTGGGCGATTTTTTTTTATTTTGTTGAAGTCCTGATTCCACGGGCATCGCCGTGCGCGTACTGCTAGTATTTTATAATAGGCTTTTCTGAAATACATAACAACCTATATCGCCGGTAATTGAAAGTGAATCATTTTGTTTTCATCTTTAAGTCATGAAAATGTTGGAAATGAGGTTATGAACTCGCCGTTGAGGGGCGCTATAATACCATTTTAAATATTGCTTTCTAATGGAAGTTTTCGGCTAGAGCTGAGATAGTCGTTTCATATTTCATTTCAGTATGCTACGCCATTCTTTTACTTAAAAGCGGCGTTTCATAAGACAGCTTAGTAACCATCCACCGCACAATTTGTATTGTAACAGATGATATATAGCTATATTTTTGTTTAAAATAGTGGTAGTCGTTATTCTGCATTTGAATAAAGGTTAATAATTTTCTATTTATAGTTAAATAACATAAACAGAGAGTTTTGAAAACAGAGGTTTAAATGCCTTTTTCCTTATATCTCCAAACAAAAGGACCTTTGCCTTCCGGCTTGCCCACTGAGATTTTTGGATTTCGATTAGAAACGAATACGCCGATTTGAAGAAAATTCAATTATTGTTTTGATTCCGTTTGAATTAACCTATTTATGTAAAAGCGACTTTTCAAAATTAGTTGCCATTGAAACAAAATATCTATCTCTTTTGGATTCACAAGATGACATAGGTCTTGCGATTTCCAATACAGAAGAGAACATAGAACAGCCATGACCACTTTTGCAAACACATAACTTACAATGTATTCTTTTGATGTAAAGTTTTTTGGTAGCATTTTTCATTAAAAAATATTTATAATCTTTTTCTATAAATAAAACCATAGCTTCCTAAAATTATGTGTTTTATTCAGCCTTCTATTAGAACAGAAACATAATTGCAAATACCAAAAAGAATTTTCCTTTACCTGCGTTGACGAATAAAAAACACCTACTGTGTCTCCAGAGATCGTGACAAAATTTTAAACGAAATTCGTGGGTCAGAAATAAAAGGAGCTTGTGGAACACAGTTATAGAACAACTACCACTATTTTAATACACACATTTCTTTTATATAAATTTTTTTACTTTTTTTAAGACAACTTTGGCTTTAGGTTTTGTTCTTTTTATCTTATTTAAAGCTCGGATTCTTTTATCCTGGGTGGTACTTTAGCTTCGGAGAACTTTATTTAAAGTTTGTATTCTTTTATCCTGGGTGGTAATAGAAAATCAGACTTATGGTGATATTACTTTATCGGGATGCATTATCGATAACCTCCATTCCAACGAAAATTAGACGTTCTAAATGTAGGTACAGCTTCTTTGTCAGAGTACGAATCAACGACAGAACGGTGCTAATAAACTCTTGAATACCCTACCAACGTCAATTGCCGAAACTGTCTTTTCTGATCATATTGGGAAGTTATAAGGACATACTTATATCGATCCGATTTTAGGTGTTGTTTTTGAATGTATGCATTTTTGCTCTTTCTTTCCTCTCTTTTTCTTTTTAGGAAAGGTCCAATGATAAAGAGAAGAGAGCAATGTAAATAACACAGAGAAAAGAATCAAAGGTCTCACTCAGCAATTTGTTCAGCGCCCCCACTCGTCATTCAGAGAACTACAAACCGAAATCATAAGGGTCTATTCCTGTACCCCTGGTTGGGTTGGAAGTTGGGTTTGGTTGCCCCCCTTAACAACCGCCCCCACCCCCAACTCCCAACCAACCAGGGGTACCAGAATAGACCCCTAAAACTAAACGCCATATTGTTCTTGTGGATCCTGGCGGCTTTGTGATTGCGCTCGAGAGAGAAACATGTTCAGTGTGCGAAACTTCTGGATCAAAATTATTCTGTATTCCTTCAAATGAGAACATGTAAGTTTAAGAGGGTTTTAAAATTATTATTAATTATTTTTTGAACGATAAAGATTCGAATAAACTAATTTAGGAAGCATGTTCCGTATAGTTGCATAGAGAATATATACTTTCGGTTTGGATGTGGAATTCCTGTGGTATTTTATTTTTTTATTAATTAATATTATTTCAGTTATTATTTTTGTAATTTTTCGTCATATAAAATATAAATTCGTGCTATTATATCTTTGATTTTTATAAAGTTTCAGGAATCCGATATTTTGATAGATTTATTCAGATGTTCTGACATGGAATTCAAATATATCCTACCATGTATTATTATTTTTATTGTGCAAAGATAGGCTTTTGGCATCAAAATTTGCAACTTTTGGTTTTATATATAAATTACATACATTTCGTCTTGAGCAGTTTCTGAGACAAACATATTGCTCATCATATGGAATAATATTTCTATTCGTATACTAATTTTTCCTTGTTCTTTATAAAAATTTCTGTATTTTTCTATTGCGGTGTAATTTAAATTTGATGTAAAAATCTTGTAACTATATGCTATTATTTTATAGATATAAAAATGGTTTTCAGTGCTAAAATGGAATGTGCCACCAGAGCAATTAAAATTTGTATTGAACAATGCCAGAGTGTGTGATCGACATTTCTCCGAGTCCTGTTTCACTAGCACACTTAAGAAAAAATTAATAAAGTTTGCTTGTCCTAACAAACAGAAGATCTACAATCAACAAGTGACACTCTTTCTGCTCTGCCTTCAGTAGCATCCCAATGCATAAGTTGTTGTGAATGTTGAAGTTGAATCAGTGTTGAAGCTTGTGATCCAGAGCCTTCGTGTTCAGAAAGTTTTATGTTTTCTCCAACATCTTCCCATAACACCAGTGCTCATCTGCAGGTAACTCCTAAAATAAAAAAAAATAAAAATCGACTTTCCATTGTGTCAAAGTTAAAAAGGTGGAACCATTAAATACTTCTGGTTTCTTAATTATGTTTTTATTGTGATTGCTTTCATTATAAAAATGAAATTACATTGTTTTTAATTTCCGAATACAGTATTTGCCTGTGTGGTATTTTTCTGATATACAAGTGCATATTATTTTTAACTTTTCTGATACATAAATTCAATATAGTCTAACTATTAAATACTTCTGGTTGCTTAATTATGTTTTTATTGATTATATTCATTATAAATAATGAAATTGCAGTGTTTTTAATTTTAGAAAACAGTATAGACCTGAGATAAATAAAATATTGCTGTTGCTATATTTTATTATTTAATTTCTTAAACGTTTTGTTACGATGATTTCAGATACAAGTATAACATTTCAAAAAGTAAAGGATTTTGTGAGAATTTGGCGAAATGCTTAAAATCACAGATGGTATGAGCGAGTATGACAGATTATGTGTTCTTTTAATATACTGAAATGTCCATTAACCCAGGACTGACGTATTCTAATAATCTGGATTGTGTAGATTTCACCCCAGTTAAGCAGGATTTCAAAGACCCACCCTTTTGCAACCCAAGCACTAGCATTGATGGCAAGAGGAATTGTAAAATACTGGATGCAGGTTATTATATCTTGTATATTTTACATAGAAATATATATGAATATGTTATTTTAATTTTCAAATAATACAAATCTTATATGAATAAGATAGAATCAATTCATAAAACAGAAATTTTACAGATAGACCTTTAACTTTAAAAATAAATAAAACGTGAAAATTTCAGATTTTAGATTATTATTTCACTTCCTCTTCAGAAGATTTGTAGGAGTTGATTCATGAAGCCGTTGAGATTTTTCATTCTTGTGAATTAGAAGGAGTGTCTAGTGTTTGTGACCAAGGTTAACATTTTTTATGATCTTTAATAAATATATTTTAATAAAAACTTACTAACTTACAGTATTGTTCAAAAAATACACTGAATGAATTAAGAAACTCTCAGTCTAACTACATTACTAATTTCTTGTTACAAGATGTTTTGAGTTTTTCACAATATTGATTCTATCCCAGATAGCAATTTTAGTTTGCAGCAAATTTGCAGCAGACTTGCACTGCAAGTCTGCAAGCTTTCTGCAAATTTGTCACGACAAGTGTGCAAGTGTGAAACAAGCTTGCAGCAAGTTCACGCAAGCCTCGAAGTCACCATAGGACGAACTTGCAGCAAGCTTGCATTGCAAACTATAGCAAAAACAGAGTACGAACACAACCCAGGATAGAACTCGCGACCTCCCGGTTCCGAAACGGAGACGCTGACCATTGAGCCAGTTGAACTCTGAGAGGAGAAGATAGATTTCGCTAATACATCGTTCGATTCGATTTGTATACGATTTATTTTTAACTATTTTCTGGATTTCATTAATTTTTGAGTTGAGAATATGATTTGAAGTCAAAGAGAGAGCGATTTTCGCTAATAACTACGTTTTGCTAGTAGAATAAATTATGAAATTAGAGTTCAAAAGTAATTACTTTAAAATGGGACAAAATGTATAGTTTATTTTTCAACAAACATTGACTGTTTTTTCGGTTTAATTTTGTTTATAAACGCTAAAATTTCAACATTAAGAAAAAGGCCATATAGTTTTTTTTAAAGTGCGAGTGATATATTTAGTAAAAAGATGGAAAATGTTTCAAATTTTTTTTTATCAAAAAGTTAGGTTTTTTTTACAAATTATCATTGATTTATTGAATTAATAAGAAGTAGGACGGTCTAGGATATGCTATTAAAAATCGGATGTTTTTTAAAAACCTAGACAAAGATAATTATCTCTTTGTGCTGTCTTTGCAGGAAGCTTGTTTCGCAAACTTGCAGCAAATTTAAATTGCAAGGGACGTGGCGCTATTTTGTCAAATCGAACTTGCAGCAAATGCGTTACAAGCGAGGGTTGCGCTAGTTGTCACAGCGAACTTGCTACAAGTTCGTTTCAAGTTTGATTCGTCAAATTTTGCCATGACAAGGGAATATCAAGTTAAAATCAAACTTGCTGCAAACTTACGTGCTATCTGGGGTATTGCCTTTCCCTGCATTGTAATAAGAGTAATCGTGTTGAATTTCCAGGTCCCACAAATCAACTCCCGCTTGAGGAATTAAATGTGACGTTGGAAACTCCCTTCTCTTTTCACAAATCGAAGAAAATGTTAGCTGTTTATGATCCCCCTCATCTTCTAAAGTCTGCTTGGAATAACTTAAAGAACCATGTCATATTTTTTGAAGACAAGGTGGTTTCAGTTAAACGAAGAATTTTCTTTGCAGATTGGAGTCACATTTAAAAACTTTATGAGAAGGATTAAAAAAAGTAAGGATAAATTTGATGAAGTCTTTAAAAAAACTCCATTTTTATTAGTGAATCTAAAGATGTAAATTTCGTCTTTTAACTTTTTAGTCTTTAATTTATAAAATCTCATTTAAAAAAGAATGGATTTACAATCAATGTTTCTGAATGACACGACCACAAATGTTGAAACTCATAAGAATAATTATTTAAATGATAGCATTAACTGTTAATAAAATTATGCAATTATTAACTTAATGTATTATCAACAGAATTAAATTTTGAAACTCTTTTTATATCAAGAAGTGAGAGAAAAAACTCAGTTTCTAATTTTAATCTTTACAAACATGAAAAAAGTCAGGCTAAATGACATTGTTTTAAACCCTTGAATGTTGTTCATGCATGGCAGCTCAACAGGTTGAATCACCATACTGACTTACACATTTGCAGTCAGGGTGCGTGGGATAACCACTAGAATGATCCTGCTATCATAGGAAATTGCTCACCAGACCATAACTCCAGGTGTAGGACCAGTGTATATAGGCCACAGACAAGTTGGTTGCAGGCGCTCACCTTACCTCCTTCCAACCAACACACGGCCATCACTGGCACCAAGGCAGAGTCGGCTTTCATCAGGAAACACAACAGATCTCCACTCCGTCCTCCATTGAGCTCTAGCTTGATACCACTCACATCGCAAACGGCAGTGGTTTGGAGTCAGTGAAATGCACGCTACAGGGCGTCTGGCTCGGAGATGTCCTTGAAGTAACCGATTTGTAACAGTTCATTGTGTCACTGTGGTGCCAACTGCGGCTCGAATTTTTGCCGCAGACGCAGTACGATGCGCCACAGCCATACGCCGAACTCACCTCTCAGTTGTGCCACGTGGCCGCCCGAACCCGATCTTCTTGAGGCAGTATCTTCCCCTGACCACTGCTGCCAACAATCATTCACGGTGGATACCTTCCTGCCAAGTCTTTCTGCAATATAGCGGAAAGAAAATCCACCTTCCCGTAGCCCTACTACACGACGTCGTTCAAACTCCGTGAGCTGTTAATAATAGCTTCTTCGTCTTCTTAAAGGCATTCTTGACTAATAATAATTCTCTATGTCAAATCTCAACGACAAATAACGCTCACGAACTTTACAGTGCAAATTTAAAACAAACCTGATTTGCATGTTCATAGTGACTCTACTAGTGCCACACTTATCCGCCTAGCGCGAAATTTGAACAGATGTCATCTTTCAGATGTATAAACATGCCTATCAAAATTCGTTTATCTAGCACAACTCCTTCTTGTTGTTCGGATTTTTTCCGTGGTGTAATACCTGTCTAGTGTCTTACATTTCAAAAATTATTAAACTTGTATGTGATACTTTTAGAAATCCAAAATTCAATTTGTGTTAAAGTTATATGCTAAATATAGAAGCAAAGTCGCAGTTTTCCTAATAGTAGTGACTTTGGTGGAAGGTGTCATTTAAAATTACTTTAAAAATAAAACTTAGCAACCCAGATTTTCTTTAAACCTTCTTTGCATGATAGTGGAAATTTCCATCATAACATTGAATACCCAAAAATTATATAAAAGAACAAGTTCACTTTAAGTTGATCGTGTCTGGATACCTTTTTAATGTCCATTGCATAAAAAAAACATAGCTGTCAAAAATAAGCAAGTGTCACTATCAGTAAAACGAGCTTGAAGTTGTCATTCCGCTGTTTGTTGTAGTTGCAATAAACGTATGCTTTCGTTTTCAATTTTGTTTTATTATATTTGAGTTTCTATTGCTAAAAAAGTGATGTGGATGAAAGGTTTGTAACATGTGTTTCTGTTATTTTTAGAGCAATTTCTGAAAAAGTTTGCGTTTAATCTAACTTTGCATGATGATGGAAATTTCCATCATATTGCTTTTTGCTAAATTTATACTATAAATATATACTAATATTTTTTAATCATTTTTCCTTTAATTTTGAGCATGAATTATATCACCTTGATTTATTTCACCAATGAAGAAAAAATCATGCAAAGAAGGGTTAAGAAGGACTGATAATCCACGAATTACTGTGGCACTCGTAAAAGCCAATGAGCTGAATTATTAATGTTTATAATTATTGGCTAACACTTTACAGTTTTGGCACATTACACAAGCCAGTAAAATTTTCTTTTATTTGGCAACTAGAATAATTTATCTGACTTTAATAAAATTTGATGCACTGGTTTCAAATATGAAAACTTTTTTGTCCATCATCCCTACGTTTTGATATTTAATGTAGCAAAATTGTGAAATATTTAAAAGTTAAAGATGAAGTTACTCCTAGAATAGAGGAATCACATGAAACTAAAAGAAAGAGAAAGAATATTAGTAATTGTTCTTACATACTTAGTTGTGCGATGAATGAAAGTTTAAAACCATAGATTGGTCATGGAGGTTATTTACTTTCACGAACGTCAATGGGCAATTTGTGTGGTCTTGAAAATGATTAACTTTCTTCCTGTAAAATGAGGGACTACACAAAATATCCTTGCTTTTTGTGCTCATTGGATATTAGAGACAAAAATACCAATCAGTAGTAAAGGAGACCTACAACGAAGAATATGTCTGTTGAAGAAAAAATTGTCTTTCATGAACCTGAATAAAATAATCTTCCCTGCTCTTTATATAAAGCTTGGCTTATAGTTCATAAAACCCATACGTAGGGCAAAATGTTTCTTGAGTAAGTACAAAAAATCTTACAGATGCATTTTTTGATGATCCCCACATCAGACAGCTCATAAGCGATTTTCATTTTGTGGCTTCCATGAATTCGACAGAGGGAAAAGTGTGGATCTCGTCTGCCCTTTTTTTGTCAAGAACTTTCTGGACATCAACAAGGCTGAAAATTATGCAGATTTAATAAACAGCATGCTTAATAGTTTCAGAGACCTTGGTTCAATATGATCATAAAAGTTCATTAATTGACATTTAGACCGTTTCTCTGAAATTCTTGGAGATAGTAATAAAATACAGGGTGAACAATTTCCTCTACACATAAAGATAATGGACGACCTATATCAGGGCATATCGTATTTCCTATAATGGCAGACTACTATTGGTATCTGCAAAAGACGCTGGGTAAACAAAGCATATCAAATGCGAATTTTTTCAGAAATCCCTCATTTCAAATTCAGAATTTTATTTGAATATTTAAAATTAATAATTTTCCAACATTTTATTTATTCTTTGTTTATAGATTCATACAACGTTATTGAGTAATAGAAAAAATGTTTATTAAATACTAAAACTTAACTATTAATTCAAAAGCTTCCTGAAAATTTAAAAAAATTACCTTAGTCCGTGAATACTATTGAAAATAAAGATATTTGTCGTAGAAGACAAACAAGGTTATCATCAATTAACTGCATTTGTCGACAGTTGCTGTGAAAAATAAATAGTCGCTCGTAAGAAAATTGGTTGATATACAGCAAATAGCCATCTACATATTTTGGGAGCTCCTATCCCTCTGAATAGGAAATATTAGACGTGCAAATTTATTCTTGTTTTAATTTAATACTTTATTTACTGTCAACCTTCTGTTTTATTCCAAATTTAATTGCTTAAGAAAATATTATAAATTCTTATGATCGACTTTAGCATTAATATTGAAGTGAAGCTGATTTTTGGTGATTGAAGGAGGAAATATTCTACAAATTATTCAGCTAATTAAAAATGTATTTTTAAAGGTATTTTGAAATATTAGGTATTATTAGTATTCATCAGATCTAGTTTTGGCTTCACAACTTTAATTTAATAGGAGTTACTGAGATCACTCGAGGAAATTCCACTTTTTTTGACGTTTTTCCTGAAACCATAGAAATAAGGGTGTCAAATGACAAGAAAAATCCAGATTCACTGATTTCTCTAAATTATAAAATATTGGAGTTTTTGAGCTGAAAATAAACCAAGAAAATAAACTCTATATGTTTTCAAGTGTGAAAGCATATACCCAGATAGCAATTTTAGTTTGCAGCAAGCTTGCCACAAATTTGTCATGACAAGAGTGCAAGTTAGCCACAAATGTGTCATGACAAGAGTGCAAGTTAGTCACAAATTTGTCATGACAAGAGTGCAAGTTAGCCACAAATTTGTCATGACAAGAGTGCAAGCTTGCAGCAAGTTAACGAAAGCTCCGAAGTCACCATGAAACGAACTTGCAGCAAGCTTGCCACAAGCTTGCATTGCAAACTCATTGCAAATTATAGCAAAAACAGAGTACGAATCACTACCCGGGATAGAACTCGCGACCTCCCGGTTCCGAAGCGGAGACGCTAACCAATGAGCCAGTTGAACTCTGAGAGGAGAAGATAGATTTCGCTAATACATCGTTCGATTCGATTTGTATACGATTTATTTTTAACTATTTTCTGGATTTCATTAATTTTTTGAGTTGAGAATATGATTTGAAGTCAAAGAGAGAGCGACTTTCGCTAATAACTACGTTTTGCTAGTAGAATAAATTATGAAATTAGAGTTCAAAAGTAATTACTTTAAAATGGTACAAAATGTCTAGTTATTATTGTTCAACAAACATGACTGTTTTTTAGATTTAATTTTGTTTATAAACGTTAAAATTTCAACATTAAGAAAAAGGCGATATAGTTTTCTTTAAAGTCAGAGTGATATATTTAGTAAAAAGATGGAAAATGTTTCAAAACATTTTTTTATAAAAAAGTTATTTTTTTCACAAATTATCATTGATTTATTGAATTTATAAAAAAGAATTACGGTCTAGGAGATGCTATTAAAAATCGGATGTTTTTTAAAACAGAGACAAAGATAATTATCTCTTTATTGTGCTATCTTTGCAGGAAGCTTGTTTTGCAAAATTGCAGCAAGTTTGATTTGCAAAGGAGGTGGCGCTATTTGTCACATCGAACTTGCTACATGTTCGATTCAAGTTTGACGCGTCAAATTTTGCCATGACAAGTCAAAATAAAACTTGCTGCAAACTTACGTGCTATCTGGGTAGTAGATGGTAAAATTTATGAAAACTGCATCATGTTGTCTAATAGATAAAAATTTGGAAAGTTTTGTTATATTTACGCAGGTGAAATGTCTAAGCCAAGCTAAAGAATTACAGATGGTAATATTTTAGAAATGGTACATGAATATATGGCAATAAATAAACTTAAATATAAATAACTGAAACGCTGAAACATAAATAATTGTTCTATAAAACATGAGTAAATCCCTTATTTGGATTTCAAAACAGATTTATGGGCAATGTATCACTGAATAAATTTTGTTACAAATGCCTTGTTTCTGACATTTATTACTTACATAGTTTAAGTAAAAGCTTATAAGAAAATTTTCGATTTGTGCACTAAAATTACGTAAATTTTATTATTATTGTTATTCCCGACGTTAGAATATAAATTTCGTATCTTCCATGAACGTTATTTACAACTTTTGCAATACTATCGAGCGCAGTATTTTTAACACATTCGATACGGTGAGCGTTTTCTGACGCTCTGCTCTCCGAGAAAGGTGCGATAAAAAGCATCCCGGTACACTCGTCTTAGCGAATACGTTAGCCCATAAAAGCTTCTAAAATCTAAGAAGTAACTTTAAATATTATTTTCTTTATATTCAGTCGATGGCTGCACTATCAAGCGTTTGGTTGATAAAGTAGACTTTTCAGTTTCAATTCCGACTCCCAAAGTAATGCTTTGCAATGCCGAAAAGAAAAGGGCTAGTTTGTTCAAATATTTAACAAATATATCATTAAATACAATTGCAGGGGTAGGGTTTGATTCCGAAATTTCACTTAATTTTAGATTCTGGTAGATAATTTTTGCATTAATAAGGCTGTGTCTCAACAGAGAGCAAAAAAAATAAATATTGAAACTACTCTAACTTAAAAACAACATAAAAATAAGAATAAAGTGGTTTCAATTAATTTGTTTATAAATTGTTTCAATTCTAAATGCTCATCATAACTACGAAAAATTTAATACCTTTTAAATGTTAATATCTCGTCTTTTATAGAATGAGAAATAACGTGAACTTTTTTAGAATGTTTGGTGATTTTAGTAAGATTATTTTTTACACAAGAAAATAACATGGAAGATTTTCACTATATCAATGCATATGTTTATGTTACTGCGTTGAATTGATTAATTTTGTTAAATTTTTGTTTTAATATTTGTTTATTTTATTTAAAATCCTGTATCTGGTCTTCAGGTCGAAAAAGAAATCGCAGCCTTTTGCCTTCGTTCTAGGAAATGAAGAGTGTCTAAGTAAATTTAATAAAAACAATTTTATAAAACTGATTTTTATTAGTGTACCAAAAAATATAATTTTTCTATATTTTAATCATTCTGTGCTTTTTTAAAAATATATCTTTCATTATTTAGATAATTATGGATTCTTGTTATAATTTTTAAAATTTGCTACCAGGTGTACCAAGTCAATTTTGGTACCAAAATTTATTTAGATTAGAAAAATGAATAATCATCAATAACTGCAAATATTAAAATATTGCATTGTCATTAGAAATCCGAAAGTGTACAACATTTCAAAACTCTAGCACATGAGGAAGTGAATGAAAATCTCATTAGAAAATTCCATCTTCATGGGCATAAAATAAGTCAAGTTAAAAGAAAGTTCGTAAATATAAATAACTAAAAGTCAGAATACAGTTCGTTTCTATTTTGCTTCTTAATCAAGAATATATTTAAAAAATTCTGCTCAACATATTTCTTAAATATTCTGTTTGCATAAAATTATCTTATAATTGTTATTTTAAGAAAATTAACCATAGTGGTTTTGTATGGAATAATAAGAAACAATAATAAGATTTAAAACAGTTTACATCATCGTAAACTCTTTATTATTGAATTAATGTAAGCAAAATGGCAGGAAGAAAAAATCCCGTAATGATAATCGGTATTTATATTTTAAACACGTATCCTCCATTTTCATATGGATAATTAAATTTGCAATTCTTAAAATCTTCATTAAGCGAAGAACATTTTTATGCCATTAATTCCAACCTCATTTCTGAAAATTTAAATAAACTTTACACTCTTAATAAATTTTTATTAGTTTAGAAGTCTAAAATTACTAATTAGAATTCTCAGTGTTATACAATCTGTTTAAAAATTTTATTTCTTCATCCTCTCTCTCATTACTATTTCATCTACCCTCATATTTAATTCTTGCTCAAGAAGTTTGCAACTCTCCATTTCGAAATTAACTTTCCGAAAATAAGAATGCCACCCTAAAAACGTACTATTTATATTAATATTTCATAATAAAACAAAATAAATTTTCTCATAATGTAGAATTCTTATCAACAATTCTGAGACATAAGGATAGTTTATAATAAAAATGTAATTATCTTAAGTGCTGCTGAGTTATAAATTATAATTATAAGAACACCAAATGCGCGTTTGGAAATAATAGCCTTTCCGCGAATATCTTATTCGGTTTCTGCATTATCCTTCTCTGTTGTTGTGATATTTTGTTGCGTGCAGTTAATATCACTGTATTTTGTTTTTGCTTTCAGAATGAAGCACTTTATAACAATTACGAGCACATTTTATGAAATTATAAATATTTCGTCGCGAAGCACTTTGATATTTATAAAGAGATAATAAATACAAAGCGTATTATATAATAGCTGCAGTCTTCATGAATTGATTAAGATGTAAGGAGAATTCAAATTATCAAGGAAAAATTATTAATCAAACAAAGCTATTTCTTTATTATTTAATAAATGGAAATTAATAAATCATTCGTAATTATAAAAGATCTTGGAATAAATAATTAACAAGATCATTTCGAAATGGGCAAATTTGAGTAGGCACTTGATTAACATTTCTCCATTTAAATTGGTTTAGTATGAGTGTCATTTTGTTTTTCTCATCTGAATGAATTAAATTCTGCCTGCTAATTTTGTTTTCGATTATAATTTTATTTCATTTCTGCCAGAATAATTTTCGATAGGCTATGCCTGAATTAGATCTTCATTTAAATCTTGACGTATTCTCTAAAAGAAATTCAATAGTTTTATAATTTTAGGTTGTCAATTTATTTTCCTAATATGCTTTAATTTACTCTATAATGATGCATCGGGAAGTTTCGGGCACTCAAATGATTGCCACTCAAGCTTCTTGAAAGTCGGACTAATGCGTTTTGCTAACTTTCGGTAACTGAGAAAAATTGTTATGGCTAGATCCGACGGAGTCCTAATTGCCCTATAGGACAGGTTTGGATACCAGGATCTATTTCTGGATGCCATCAAGACGAAATAACTGGAAAATATTTGCAAAAACATAAAATTTTCCTATGGGGAAAGGTCGTAAATTCAGTGCCTAAAATATCGTTTTGGCAGATTTATCACTTGAAACATGAAGAAGCAATTAACTGCTAAATGCCTGTGAATCCAAATCATGACTACTTCTTCCAGTGTTAACAAAGGCTTGGGTTTTGTGTTGTAACAGATATTGAGTTAAACTTTACACAGTCGACAAAGAGTCGATTTGCACATACTACTTTTCATTAGATGGCAATTTTTTCTTATCTGATTTAATTTATTTCTGTATGATATTTTTGTTTCAGGTTGTCAAGATGCTTCTGACATCTTTTTGAATATATTTTTGAACCCTAAGTTTTCTGTATACGTTCTTCATTTTGTTTTATAAAATAGCAAATCGGCATATTCCTTATGTGATCACAAGTGCCATGTTTTCATTGGAGTGCCGAATGAAACATTTCCAAAATTTGCTCTAACCTGCTTCGTGTTTTAATTTTAAATCGCTCGCTTCAAATAAAGCCTACATCATAATCAATTCCTGTAGGTGTAATGATCCATTTCATTTTCCTTAAAAACTGTTGGGTTCCCATCTGTTGTTTTCAAGTAAATTTGATTGTGATTTAAACAACCTATAAATTGAAAGACAATTTCATATTATGTTAAATTCGAAGAATCAGAGATGCCCGTTAAATACTTTACATTTAATGTCCTCCCAATGGTGTGGTGTGTAAGTTTAAAAAGCAGGAGGCTTTCCCAGGTGTCATCCTGCATTATTGCCACGATTAAAAATTACGTAGTTTGTTCTAAAATAAAACATGTAACTTAAAACAGAATTTAAGTAAACAAAAGTATATTTAAAATTAATATTCAAAGTCTGAAATTTAGAATTTTTCATCTGCTTTCAGCAGCCAGTTGCATATTTAATACTATAACATTTTTATAAATGCTGTAAAGTTACTTTATTACAAAATACTAGAAACTAAGCATTTGAACATCTATGCGTTTTGGGATAGTTTATGCAGTTACAGTTTACATTGATTATTCATATCTTGTTATGACAGATGAATGGTGTAGTATATTTGTTTTCTTCATTAACGCAACATATTTTATTTGGTCATTCATTACCAAAAGAAAGCAGTTGTGTGTAATTTGATATAACTAACATATAGCATATACAGCACCTATAAAAATATTCTTCTATTTTTTTCAGTTAGTTTTGCTTTCGATGATAAATTTACGTTGTAATGAATGACACCCTAATTAAATTTTTGAGAACAGTTTAGCTAAATTTGTCTTCCAACAACTTTTTACTAGTTTGACAGCTCATTGTTTTGTCACTCTCGGTAATATGTCACTCAGGAAAATAAATGAACTATGTTTACGTTTGCGTTTATTTTCTGCTTCGGACAAAGTTTTAAATATATCTCTTTCATCTTTTAGTCAGAATTTATTTTTTACAATTATGTACTGGTAATTTTTAGAAACTGACATTTATTTCAACATGTCTTTTCAATTCATATCTACGTTCATTTATCCGTTTCGTTTTGTTCTTAAATAATTAGCTTGTTAACTGATTGTTTTAATCATTATAAATGTGTTAATTACTTCTTAATTAGATGACTTCATTACTAAAAATTAAATTAAAAGTTGAAATTGCTCTGAATCTACTTTTTAACTTTCAGATCTCTAGCTTCACAAACTCTCTACTAGGCGGCGCCACTATAGGGAATAAAATCTCATTAAATTGACGATTAATTGTTAATTAATCTCTAAAAACGTTGAAATAGTGAATTGTGATTTAAATTAAAGAAAAGTAAAAAAATTTCAAACCTCTAGCACAATAGGAATTGAATGAATGATCTTCTATAAAATTGTATTTTTTCAAACATGAAACGCATAAAGTTCATTAAAAGTGTTTAAAATCCGAGATTGTTCCTCCACTAACTCTCTCAAAAAGTTTTATTGTATAGGTGTTATGCATCAAAACGTTTCGAACTCATCAATTAAAATTACACATCATTTTTGAAACTGGTTCTTGCTGTAAACTCTTTAAGAGTGTGTTTCCCAGACAAGGCATGTAATTTTTCCAGTTTAAGTTTTGGGTTTTTTCATAAGTTTAAACCATGGGGGAAGGGAGAATTTAAAATTGTTCGGGTATGGCATTCGCGTGGGATCCCCAGGGCCCTGTGTTAGAAATAGTTGTACTCATCCTCCCTGCACCCACCCAACTGGTTAGATAAAACCTCGAGGTTATAGGTACCAGGGTTGTGGGGTGGCGTCAGATCATGTCCTTAATTTTACCGTCAGTATCTGAAAATATCGTCAGTATCTGAAAACAAACACACCTACGCCAGGAATTTAAAAAAAATTTCACAAATGGTCTATTCAGTAACACAAGTGTTACATTCATGTACATCTGAGATACGTTTCTTTTTAAATTAAATTATTACTTTAGTTGGACGCAAATAAATAATTTTAAATTATATAATTAGGATGTTGTAATATTATATAAATATTATATTATAATTACATTATAATACAATAATTGTGAATTATAATGTTTTAAACTAAAAGTATTTCACTTATAGCCTTGAGATTTGGCACACAGGTAGTCGTAATGGTGACTCAATGCCCATCGGAGTCTAACTTTTAAAACTTAATCAAAAAAAATCATTTAATGTTTAGTGTCGTTCTGGGTGATTTTTCAAACGTTTTTGGCCGATCTATAAGAAATAATGATAATAGAAAACAAATCGATGCACCATTAGATAGAGCAAACAATTATCGTTTTAATGACTTTGCGATTGACAAGCGACCGTTCCGTGATTGATCTAAGCGTCCACCTTGAAAATGATCAGAAAATCTACTTCACGACAGAAAATACTATTTAACATACCCAAGCATCTTTGGAAGCAACATTCATATCTTTCTTCAGACTTCGTAACCAAGGCGAGTTTGCACGCACCTATTGCACAATGAAGTAACCAAGAAATACACTTTGAACAATGGAAACAAAACATGACAATGTCAGAAACAAGGACAAGCTATATTGGATGAAGCAGAAATAAGACAGTTTTTGAAACTTTATTTTATGTCATTCTGGGTTTTTAACATAGGACTACGTTCCTCCCATTTTGGTCTCGGGAAGGAATTTGATTCACACGCCAAAACGCCACAAAAAACGTTGTATGGGAGATCCTCTATATCTCGGTAACCACATATGTTAAAAAAACAGCTATTGTCCTACACAGAATTGTAACATATCCACGCACGATTAAAGAATTGAAAAGATGAAAACTGAAAAGAATTGAGTGAAACTTCGAGAAACAAAAGAGTCATGCAAGTAAAGTAGTCCTACGCCTTTAACATCAGCGGCTGTTTGAAAAAGACAGACTGTCTTCATTTTTTTTGCTGAAGGCACTATGCCCGGGCAACGCCGTGTGCTTACTGCTAGTATCTCTCTATAAAAAAGGCAATGTTTGTGTGTGTGACTGTGCGTGTGTGCATGAGCGTGCGTGTATGCATGAGCGTGCGTGTATGCATGAGCGT